>JAEAOA010001849.1:562500-830000 GCA_016746295.1 Potamilus streckersoni
ATATCATCCATTCCACGCAAAAAACGAGAGAGAATACAGTCGAAGTACCCACGAAAAGAAGCACATATGAAATAAAGTATAAACTAAAAAGAGAATATATATATATATATATATATATATATATATATATATATATATATATATATATATATATATATATATATATATATATATATATATATATATATGTATGTATGTATGTATGTATGTATGTATGTATGTATGTATGTATGTATGTATGTATGTATGTATGTATGTATGTATGTGTGTGTGTGTGTGTGTGTGTGTGTGTGCGTGCGTGCGTGCGTGCGTGCGTGCGTGCGTGCGTGCGTGCGTGCGTATGTATGTATGTATGTATGTATGTATGTATGTATGTATGTATGTATGTATATATATATCTATGTATATATTTATATATATATATATATATATATATATATATATATATATATATATATATATATATATATATATATATATATATATATATGGACATATTTTTAGTTGTATAGCAGTGTTTTTTTGGTTGCAAAGTTGCAGCGTGCAATTTGTGACCTACTAGAGGAAAGAATGATTTAAATTTACTACAGCACCGATGGAAGGGAATTTATTCATTCCTGTTTTGTTCGATTGAATAAATTCGCCTTTCGGCGTCTGGTTGTATATATGTATTTGTACAATTTAAACCATCAACACTGCACCTTTCATAGGCTAGATGAAACTGAAGATAAATAACGGTTGTAATAATAATATTAATAATAATAATAATAATAATAATAATAATAATAATAATAATAATAATAATAATAATAATAATAATATTATTATTATTATTATTATTATTATTATTATTATTATTATTATTATTATTATTATTATTATTATTATTATTGAGAAATAATAATACTGATAATTCTACAACTACTACTATTACTACTAATGCTATTTTTTCTATTACTACTACTACTACTACTACTACTACTACTACTACTAATTGAATTCGGCATTCTACAAAAAAATAAAATGCAGGAAAGTTATTTATATTTAGATATATACTCCAGCGACTGACTATCTTTCCATTTGTTTTTCATCACGTCGATCCCGTTGTCAGAAAGTTTAATGCGTTTTGTTATTATTGTTCTGGGACTTAACGCCACTTTTCAGGACACGATACATGGCTGCCAGTATTAATGTTGGAGGAAGAAACCGGGATATCCGTGGAAAGAATCACTGACCCACGAGAAATACTGGCAACCTTTCTCACATATCCACATTAGCCGAATCTTAGACTCGAACCCACGCAGACAGAGGTGATATGGCAGTTATCCGTAACGGTGAGCGCTTTAGACCACTTTGGGCCCATATTGGGTTTTGTAATCTATATAGGATTATCATAAAGGTCATGGTCACTTTAAGGATTATACAGAATTGAAGGTGAGTCATCCTTCCATCAGAAGCATTTATTTTTTTTTGGGGGGGGAGGGAGACCGGACCATTTGTATCGGTTCATAAACAAAACTAAACCTTAATACTTGTATTACCCTATTATGTTGTAAAAAAGACGTTTAAATTTTCGATTAATTTGCATATGGGCACTGTAGACTTAGTTGTAAAGACAGAAGGTTCAGCGTGAAAATAATAAGTTAAAATGGGAATTCATTCTAGATCCATGCACACATCTTCAGTTCAATATTTCATACCAAAATGATAGATATCTCACAATATGACAAAAACTCGTACCAAATTTTGGACGACTCACAATTTTGGTCCTGGAGTTAAATTTCTGACAAAACAAACATTTTTGTATTCATATTATTCATGTGGTGTTGCTTATAAATTTCGTTGATTGAAATTCTTGGAATGTGAATGATACAAATCTCAGAACCAAACGAACATGTTCTATCGACTGGAATTTAATGAGACGCATTGTGACCTGTAAACCTAATGCAAACAGGCACAGTGTAGTCATTATTATGTGTTTTTTTTCTATATTATCTGCAACCGATTAACATATGGTAAATATGGCTCAAAAGCGAAAGTTTTTTTTTATTAGTATCAATGACATGAATACCATTAGAGGAAAGCAGATCCAACATACTATATAGACATAGCAAATTGTGACGTATTTCTAAATATATAACTGGCACTCTGAAAATGTAACAGATGTATAGTTTATTTCCTGTCCTTGACATAAAAATAATTCTTTTATAAAAATTATATCCCTAGACAGTATGCAGAGGGTTTATGTATTTAACGGCACATCAGCACAAGTTTGGCTACAGAGGCTAGATTAATAATTAAGCTCTAAAATCAAAAGGAAGAATTGTATAAAACTTAAAGAAAATAAATCCTTCCGAAAAAGGTGAAAACATATTCTCTAAAGCATGCGACATCAAATATAAAGATGTCAAAATTCATTGCAAAGTATCAAAATTCAAAAGATCAAGGTAGGAAAAGGAGCATATATTAAATTTCGGGTCGTTCATGTCTCGACATCTTTCAAAGTAACGAAATCTATCAATTCGATTAATCAATATTAGTTGAATGTTTAATCTTTCCATATTAATTTTTTTCACAGTATATGCCCAATCATTTGCCAGTCATCTTAGTTGTAATCTTTTCAGTGCTGACATGCAAATTTAGGAGAAATAAAGTTGGTTTAAAGTCTGGTAGCGACAAAGCTAAATTACTTTTTAGTAAGTTCATACGCCAGATTTGATATTCAAATACCGTTGGTAGGAAAGATCCTAAAATTTCAGTATATTTCAATTCTAATTAGCATGAAGTTTATTCCATCTGCGCTTTTGAGAATATATTGTGAACCGTTAGGACAATGTATCTGTCTGTACGTGTGTTCGTTCTCTGATCAGTTGCTTCTCGTAATCTGATTTTTGATCCTAAAATTTCAGTATATTTCAATTCTAATTAGCATGAAGTTTATTCCATCTGCGCTTTTGAGAATATATTGTGAACCGTTAGGACAATGTATCTGTCTGTACGTGTGTTCGTTCTCTGATCAGTTGCTTCTCCTCGTAATCTGATTTTTTTTCTACGCCGTTTGAGACACGTAAAGCATCTGGTATGAAGCTTTTCCGCGACAAGTAGATGTCAAATTAGCTTATCGATACTTTACGCAACCCCATCCTCACATCAGAGTTCAGGGAAAAGATTTTCATGGGCAATATTGAGTCCTTCTTGTGATAAAAATTTATTCTTAACCGTGCTAGAGAGGGTAGACATGTTGTAGTAGAATGCGATTGTATTTTTTTTGGGGTGGGTTGGGATGAATTCAAGAATAATAATTTCACTGGGCTTATAGAATCTGGTTTAATGGGTAATTTTCGCTAAAAGTCTTCTAAGGAAAAATGATTGGCTTTCGGTTCCATTAGCACATTACATTAGAACTGTTAAGTGCTAAAACAAGGCAAAATACGTCAAGAATATGTTGATGCACAGGGGAAGTGAGAAAAAGTGTTAGAAGTTAAAAAAATAAAATGTGGATATTTGCGATGCCTTCCATATTTAGTCATTATTCTGTTATATTTAATTTAGCAAAAGTTTCAACTACTCTTTGGGATCCCATCGCTAATTTCAATAGAGATCACACTCAATGTAATAAACGACGCCAAAATGACACTCAATGCAATAAATATGCCGTTAAATGTAGCAAATAATGCTAAATTTAAAAATATGACGCTAAATGTAATAAATCTAATGTTAAATGCTACAAACGACGCTAAATGTAATAAACATTATGCGTAATGTATTTTTGTGTGTTTAAACTTTAGACAAGCACCCGAAGAGATGGACACATCCATAACACGCGAAAAGTAATGACAGAAGGAAGAGATATTCATTTTCATACGTTCATCGTGCACCCCCACTCAGAAAAGTAAATCGTTTCTTTATGTTCAGAAAATATGGGCTGTGTTCCCGGGAAGTCCCTCTGGTTTTAATTCTGTATCTTTAAATGGAAAATTACAAAGATCGCACGTAGATCTTTCCGTTTTCGTTTCTTTCTTATAAACTTGTACAATTCTGCTTGTGATCTCATCTAGTCTCGGGTTTCAACATCGCTATGTCGGTTCTGTGTGATGTAATCTTAGAGTGAAGGAATAAACGCTTGAAAACTAAAAGGGCTGAAAGTGAATGCATTCAGTTAGAATTTTTTCACGATGTAAGTTAATCTTCAGAAAAACAGGTTTAGTATTCAGATTCGGAGCATAAATAACACCAGGTAGTGAATTACAGACAGGTGCGTAATATGTCTAAATTGGAGATGTGTGGGTCAAAGTGTAAAAGTTTGTGTGTGTGTGTGTGTGTATGGGTGTGGGTGAATGTGTGTGTGTGTGTATGTGTGTGATAACACACACACATACACACACACGCACACACACACACTTGGAAGAGGAAATGGTTACATTGGGATAAAATAATGAATAACTTGATGTGTTAAATGAAAAATTAATTAAACAATAATAGAGAAAATTAAGAGCGAAAGAAGAAAGGCAAACATTGTACAATGGGTCTTTCTGTCAGGATGTTACAGCTGTGGAGACGTGGTATTACGACTAACTTTAAAAATTTTGTCGACTTCACTCCCTCATTTTTCAGTTGTTGTTGGAAATTAATTTCTGCACATAACTAAGCGTAATATTGTAACAATCATACGTATTCAAATATGTTTCATAATTTGATTAAAAATTCCTTTTTCAAAAACTAGACGTATATGTTTATATACGAAGCTAGCAATAACTAAAATTGGAGGATACTACGACTAAACTTAATACATCTCAAGTTGTCTAATGGTAAGTCACAATAATAGAACGTATTTTATTAGTAGTTAAATACGTTGTTCGTACTCATTGGCGGTCGGGAACAGAACAAGAACAGTCTAGAAGCACTTTGAAATTAATATTGCGAAACGTTATCGATAGGAAGAAAATTAGGTTCAGGAAGGTCTAATTTACTGGAATTATATATATTTTTTAATTTGGATAAATAAATCTTTGAGAATGTTACAAATCATACTATTTGTTTATTTAGATGAAACAGTTTGAGAAAGTGTTAGACTAAATATCTCAGTTCGGAACATGTATACAAACGTAAAATAGTCGGCAGACATTATATACCTGTAACTGACTTTTTTAGCTGTTACCGGAATGTCTAGATCTGTAATGTGAATATATACAAAATAAGGCGTTGAGTTGTCTAATTCTATGCCTAGAAAATAATTATTTATAATCACAATGTGGTTTGTTTTCTTCCTTAAATATCTAATTAAAATGTCTGACATTTCATTGTGGCTATTCCGTGGATATATTATGACGAGAAAAGCGAAAATGATTATTATTAAAATATGATAAAAATATAACTAAAACTACTGAGACAGGGTCACATAATTTTTTACTTTTTTCGTAATGAATATTTGTGTTCGAGACATTGAGATAATATATTATTTATTAGAATATGGATACTCTTCTTCTTCTTCTTCTTCTTCTTCTTCTTCTTCTTCTTCTTCTTCTTCTTCTTCTTCTTCTTCTTCTTCTTATTATTATTATTATTATTATTATTATTATTATTATTATTATTATTATTATTATTATTATTATTATTATTATATCATTAATAGATTGTTATCTAAAGAATTTCTGCGAGTTTTTTTAAGTAAATGCATGCGTATGTGCAATGAAGACATACATATATGCCCCTTAACAAAACCGACGATAATGCCACCATACCTGTTGATTAGGTTATTCATTAGCTGCAGATCAGTCACGTCAAACGGAAGAAATGTGCACTCATACCCCACTGGTAGAGATCAACCAGGTGTCCTGATATAGATCCCAGTCCCCCATTCTGATAGGTATTTAACACTTAACCTTTTTCCTCGCCATTTTGTATTTTGTATTTAATAGTGATCTTTGTCAGAGATCGATATTATTCCTCCTTTGGTATGTGCAGATGGTGCATCTGTTTAATGTCTTTTTTTCCCTTTTCCCGAACATGTATATCAGTTACAGAAGGTTAGATTATTTGTGATATCTACTGAGTTGCTTATTTGACGGTGACACCCCAATCCCCCACCCCCGAAAATAAAAAAAGGCATTTGTATATTTGTATTTGTTTCATCTCCTTTCTCTCTGTTGTGTAAGTTAATATTGCCATTCTCTTGCTTTTATCACTTCCTATGAGGATCCTCTGTCTGTCTGTCTGTCTGTCTGTCTGTCTGTCTGCCTGTCTGTCTGTCTATGACAACGTCCAGAATACATTATTTGTTGTGTTAGTGTTCACTCCATATTTAGTTTTTGAACTTGCCTTGCTAACAAATGATTTCCGTATGCCATACACGCTCCAGAAATAGTCTTGGGTTAAATCTGTACAAACACATACATGCACACAACAAAACACATTTAGTTTTGGCAATTACGATTAGTATCTCACAATTCTAAAGATCTAGGTTACTCTGGAAAAAAAACCCATTTGTTTATTTCCTGTCTTTTCGTTAGTGTTTACATCCTCGAGGTCTGGCACAGTAGGTTGCAAATTGTTTATGCCAACATGTTTTCATGGTGATAACCAGCTTAAAAGTAGATTATTTTTTTATTCTCCTCATCAGCGATACAGTCCTTATGCCCCCGTCGTCGCATTTTTTGTGTATCATGCACGTTCACTCAGTATACATTTGGCGCAGGAATTACCTTGCCCTCTTTAGGTTTTCTGTGGCGTTCATTTCCTCCTCCTCTTAAGTTGCATTGACCTCCAAGACTTTGTTTTGGGTGAGTACATATTTTTTTCTATCTGGTGAAGGAGGAACTCCACCTTCCCCATCAAACTTATCGCTTTCTTTTATTTCTCTATTTGGCAACGATGATAGGTTCTTATTTACTTTCTTCTTTATTCTTACAGGATAAGGACGAATGGTACGACTTTTCAACGCATAGCTTTATAGGCCATTATTACTGAAAAATAATGCCAAGATTGAGACGCAAACGTGAATGAATACATTCGCAGCCTTAATACATAAAACAAAATTAGTATGAATCAAATGGACCTAATAAAAGACTTTTTGAGTTATTTTCCCCCACAATTCCATAGTAATACTGAGAATGAGACATTTGTAACGCAAGAATATTAAGTGCTTCATCAACTTTATACCCACTGTTATGTATATTTAATTTGCTTTGCTTGTTTACTATTCATGCTATTAATTTTTTTTAAAATTTCATTACATGCTATTCTAATGTAACATATTATAATGGACTTAACCATGTCCAAATCTGATTTCATTTCTGCCTAACCTAAATTGACCTTTTAAAAACTTTTATTCATTTTAAATAGATAACTACTATATACACTATCCTCTATATGTATGGGTTTAAAATCAGGATTATTATCAATAGAAGAAGTAAATATGTTTATTTGGTTCAAGATTTTGGAAATTCCTTAGTGAATTTTACAGATTATTATTTAATTTTGTAAACATCAGGATCATTTCCAAAAGTTATATCTCATTAGGTACTGTATTTTTTTTTATAGCAAATGCTAATTTTGACCTGATGTCAAGTATAGAATAGCATTTTGCAACTGACCTGCTTTAACATCTAGCACTTTCATATTGTATATTCCATGTTGGGACCAGTATAACAAAGTTTTAGAATAGATTCAAAGCAATAAACATTCCTTTGTAAAGCTAACAGATGTAGCATTGAAAAAGTCCATACATGAGTGATGGTCTAAATGCGAAAATGGTTAATTCTTAGTAATTGTTCTTACAACGAAAGCTTATGGTTATGTTTAGGGATATATATCTAAGCGAAAAAACATCCTACCACATTATTTCCCACAGGTTCCAAAAGGACTCGTAAAAGCTGTCATGAAAGACATCAAGAAAAGGCAAAAACTTATCTCCATGTATTCTGAGGCCCAAGACTTCTACATGGAGTTACCCAAACATTTACAACTAAATCTAAATCAAGTCTTTCCCGGTGAGTAAATAAGTGTTCCACAATTATAACTCTAATGTAAATTATTTCAGATACATATCTGAACAAAAATATCATGTATCGTGACATAATGTGAATAATAGTACATAATGTCTGAAAGATTCTCGTTTAATTGTCTGTCATTTTGTCTGTCCTTCTACCGTCTTGATATGCCTGTATCTCATTTTGTCTCCTACTCCCCACGATTTTCGTACATTATATCTGTTTCCAAATGCGTCCATTATTTTGTATATGTTTCTGAATCCGTATCTCTCTGTTTAATTGGAGTTTAAGAAACTAAATGCTCACGTAATCCATTTATATTATAATAGTGCTATCGTTACTTTTCCATTTTAGATATAGAGAGTATGTTTGTAAAGAAGAAAAATAATCTGGAGACGAATGAATGCACAATTCTAGTGGCAGGTAAGTTTGATTTGGGACGGAATCTAGTTTTGTTATTGTATGTGTCCTCTCTATCACTACCCACAATTAAAAATTAAACGTAGATAGAACGAATAAGAACAGCAACAAAATAGTTGTTACAAGTGAATTGTAAGTTATTTTGTCAAGGATTTTATCTATAATATCTTAAAGGATCATCAAGGATAAAATATTATAGTTAGTATTTAAGAGGTTTAATAGCAGTTGTGCATAGTGTGATTTTGTATAATTTCACATTTTATTTTAATTGCTGAACTAATTGGCAAACGTCTTTCTTTTGCGTAAAATGTCATCATTACTAAGACATCACGCTACGTGTGTGTGTGTGTGTGTGTGAGAGAGAGAGAGAGAGGTCATGACGTAATGAAGAGAGAGAGAGAGAGAGAGAGAGAGAGAGAAGGAGGTCATGACGTAATAATTAGTATAATCTGTCCTAAAGATATCCGTAACAATTGTAAATACCTTTTTTTGGTAGGGATATTAAATATATTCATAGATGCTATTCGATATTTTTGTTTCCAGTCTTATAATTAGGGATAACACGACTAAATAATGTTTGACTGATACGCAGCTTTGTTGAGATTAGCCATTTTAATTTAAAAGTGTGCAGAAAAATGAAAACCTTCTCTCCATGTGTAAAATATACTATATTTACGGTCTACATTTTATTTGGAATACTATATTTATGAAACTCAATAAAATTGTAATAGTTTTCAGACCAATTCGTCATTATTTATTTTACTCGAAACTTTACGTACATCATCCAAGTAGGAAATTTAATTGTTTGAAAAGGACGATAGATAGAGATGGGTGGAATGGGGCAGACTTAAATTTTCAGCCTGTTCAGCCAACTATGTCATACAAAATAAGTGTATCTTATCCTATCCTGAAACATCAACTTATTGTTACATTTGTTTGGTATTGAAATGGTATCTATCCTATATTTCTGAGTGTGTACATGATTAACCTTTCCATTCAATTGTACTTTCTCTTTCTGGTAAATATTGATGATGCTAATATCTATTTGCATGCATTAAACTACACGTATATGCAAATCATATTTTGATTCAGGTGAGCCAAACGCTGGGAAAAGCAGTCTCATCAATCTGATTTTAGGGGTAGACGTTCTGCCAACCAGAGAGTGGTCCTGTACTGCTACGATCTGTGAGATACGGAAGGATAGAGAAGGAGTCAAGGAGGCTGTTGCACACTACAGGAAGAAACACGATAAAGTCGATAAAAAAGTCCACAAGTTACTTCCCCGTATTATTGACCTTGGTGACAAAGAGGGAAAGGGAATCGAAGAACTCCATCAGGTTCTTCAGGAAACGGATACAAATGGCAACTCTCCCTACTCCAAAGTGGAACTGAATTGGCCATTCTCAGTGTTAGAGGTATGTGGCTCTTAAATTCGGCGATCATCTTTCTTATCTTGGAGTTTTATTTCGAACAGCTGAATATTGTAAACGAATAAACGTAGTTGCTGAATATTTCTTTTTCCTTTCACTATATAATCGCAATGTTTATAAATTTTTGGGTATTTCAGGCATAAATGATGTATTTGTGATCGAAATTAGACATATCGCCCTCAAAAGTAGCTATGAAAGCCCCGATTCTAAGATTTTATTTACAGCCTTCGAGATTAACTTAACTTAACTTAACCCGTAATGCCCGCTATTGTCAAGTTAGAACGGTTAGGTGAATATTTATTTTATAATTCTTTCTGTTTATGCATCAACAATGGGTGTCAACCATACTTTTGCTTAGAAAATACAACATTACCGATTCTTTTTGTTTGTACATGTTTTACTATCACATGTTCCAAATCATTATTAACCTAATTAGATGAATTATACAGAATTAAACTTCTTCGTTTGCTAACTGGTCGCTTTAAGCTCAAGAAGGAACACTGCTTAGTTGTTGTAAGTTTACTTTCCTAAGATCCATTCCTAAGCATGAATTATGCAATTTTAATATTTTATTGGCACGTCTGTTCCTAAGGTATGTTTCAGTTTGTAAATATTTATTATAATACTACTTTTCTGTTGATATGGACTATTTATATTCTTTTTGCTCAGAAAATTTTTTTATGTAAGGCAGATTTGATGATTTAGGAAAACTTCACAATGCACATGATTTTGTTATTCTTGTGGTTATTATGTAATTGTACCTTCTCTGGTTTGAAGGTTTTGACAACTGTCTCCTCTGTATTACTGCTATGATTTTAAGGCACAACACGCGAGAGTAATGAACATTATTTTTATGTCTCTTATGTCCTAGTTTGCAACATTTTTAGTTCTGTACAGATTTAAATAGGTCATATTCGAATTAGTCTATATACAAACCTGAATATTCAGGAACTCAAACATGCCTTCTACAAATCTTTTAAGAGACAATATCCTGGGTGGGGAAAATTTACATTACGTTATAATATAAATGTGCTTGCAAATGATCGAAGACGGATATATTTATAAAAACAAATATTAGCTGATTAAAATTATCAAAAGTTCAGTTGAAAACATGGGCATAATTGAAGTAGCACACACACGTTAAAGAAAATAAACAAGAAAATAGAATAAATAAATTATATTATAGCCGTAAAATCCAAAGATGTGGAAAATATATAAATTTCGTAGAATCCGCACCTGTCGCAAGCCCTTAGAACAGTATTATGCAACTGCCTCCTGGTTGAGACCCAGATAATTGATATTTTTAGCCACATCCTATGATGCGGACAAATACAGGTTCCGGGTCAAAGGTTGCACATGTCTGCTGTAGATCGTTCCATTATACGTTACCTGATTAGCTAAATTAATATTTCAGGAAGGAATGGTTATAGTTGATACTCCAGGTCTTAAAGGAATGGAGAGCATGTCTCAACACGTTTCAAGTTACATGGAAAAGTCATTCGGATTCATTTACGTAATCAATAGCACAAGCGGCGTCCAGAAAGAAAGGGTAAGACTTGCATACCAAGGGGGTGTGACTTTTTAAAATTCAGTGGAACGGTCAGTGGAGGATACAAATTTGTATTGCGGGAGAAAGTGGGCAATTGTCTATCTCTTATTATTTGCTGTACATGATGTTTATGTTCAAGTCCTATCTGTAGTAGAAAGACACATGCTGGTGGTGGATAGAAGTATTTAGCGACACGTAACACCAGAAAGTTTTATCTAAACGATCACATATGTCAAGCAGTACAGCCATTGTAACCACTAAAAACATATTCGTTATCAGCAGAACAGTGAAGATTTGACTGCTTTTGAATTCAAGAAATACGTTATCGCCTCAGAATACAAATCGGAAATTTGAAAAGAACTTACAGTATTGTGAATAACTCTTCAATATTCACTAAAAGTTATATGACATATCCAAATGCATAACGTTCCACTTGAATTCTATTGGTGCTTCAAATAAATGTCAATATTGAATGTGTTGAAGAGCTATTAGTTCCAACTACCATATTGTGGTATTGGCCTGTGCGAACAGTCTTTTGATATATCACAATAATACAATCAAAATACCCTTTACTGAATTAACTATAATTCCAAATTAATGATTGAGTAAATCCGCCCAAATCAACAAATGAACACAACAACAAGACTAGTATGGCTTTGGATGTTAAAGAATGGACGAAATATCCTTAAGTAAAAGTGTTTTTATAGCCGTCCACTTGACCCAGGTCGCAATTACCATTTTCAAGATATATTCTGTTAACATAATGAAATAGAACATTACAAAGTTTGTATCAAGACTTTACTTTCACGAAAACTTAAGTAAACATGTTTAAAGTTAATAATACTACGAATGTTTAATCTGTAATCAACGAGAAATAATACCTGTTTAATATATTGCTTACAAAAGAAATGTCACCGATCAAATAAATTACTATTTTAATTTTGGTCTTAGATCAGGTACAAAATACAGATGCATATAATTATTGAACAAAAGCAAGCAGATAATACGAATTAAATGAACCTAACACATCTTCTTATAAAGAAAAAGAACGATTTATGCAAAATAGCTTTCTTTTAATCATCAATTCATTTGAAGTATCTCCTGTCAATATTGTATTTTTGCAACATCAAAAACAGTTTAATAATCTGTTGGGTTGGGGGTTTGTCAATGAAAGGTGGGGGGAGTGACCACTAAATACAATAATCGAAGACGGTGCTGAATTAAAATGCACTCAAAAAGGTTTGTATAAATGTCAATAATCCCTGTTTAATAGAATGCATCCTGTACGGATGCTGTTTCACGGGTTTGTTATCTGCAAATATTTCATCAAGGTTGATTTTATTTCTTCCTTTTGAAACATCTGTAAAAATATGCCGCTAATATTCAAAAACTAGCTATTTTAGTTCACTCTTTGCTTCCGGTTGCAGATGTGAAAGCTTCTGTGACAGATTAATTAATATTTATGAATTCAGAATTTACTACAGTCCGATTTAATTTAATTACTTGAATCCTAACAGTGTAGGGCAGGTACATCTAACATGACTGTATGACTAAATGGGTTTTCTCTATCAAAATACACCTTTAACATATTTATTTGGCAACGTCGTTTATATTTACGTTTCCAGGAGTGTTAATGGCATATTTTCTATCACTTATTTGCGCTGATCTGTAGAAGGACCACAATAATTAAAATTACCCTAAAGAGAATTTGGGGATTAGGCGAGAGAGCTAGAACTTTATCAGCACGCAGAAAACTCTTTCGTTTGTATTTTTGTGATATCTTCGTTTCAATTTTGACTGAGTAGAGTAAAGTTTTTGTTACTTTACAAGCCTTCCACAACATAAACATAACCAAGAATATAACCTTCTTAATTCTTAGCTGAAAGAATTTTCTGCTTTAATAAATGGACAGGTCCAAGGACAATACGTCTACAAAAAAGTTCCAAAGGACTAAAAGATAATGGTTCTTAAACTGGTTTCCTTACAACAACCAAAATTATATGAACACTTTCGTCCCAAATGTTTCCGATATCAATGCAATATGACGAAAATATATTTGTCAGAGATAATTTGATGAAATAGTTTTAAATCTCCTTGACATTTAGGAATAGGCAGAAGATTTGATTAGCTGGATGCCTAATTCCTAGATAACGTACTGACAAATTCCAAACATAAAATTTTATCCCTGGCCTTCTTGGGTAGATTATGGAAGGGTACTTTTGTGTAAAAATAAGTTTGTTTATGCTTTTACTATGATTTTAGTTTTAATATTTCTAAAACGTAATATCTTTTGGAAATCTTGTGGATGCACGCTATGTTGTCAACATATTGGTCGTCTGACTTTGTCATTGTTAAGGGACTGATACAGTCTACCATTAGTCTGTTAAATGGTTCGTCCAATGCATGAATAGTTTGCAGATGAGCCTTAGGTATCTGATCTGGCTTTTGCTACCATTTTAAAAGTGTGACATGATCTACACTATTTAGAAATATTACTTGTAATTTTCGGCGAAAAAAATAATTCAAGATGTTGTGATAAGTTGTATGTGCAATAAAATGACCAGCCATGAATATTTCATGACCAAGACTAAGAATTTTCTATCATATCTCACTGACCACTTATCATCAGCGGTTACATCTTCTCGTAAGGATAACACTTTTTAACAAAATTACAAACAGGTACTTGTATAGCTTCAGTTTCACAAATAGTCATCTGAAACACAGAGGAGATCTCAGGATCTTGTTCTTGTTTAACAAAGAATGACTTTATTTTGTTACCTTGACTAAAATAAAGAGAATTAGCAATTAAAAGAGGGCCACAGTGATCTGTACATCTTGATGGATGCATGTCAAGGGTAAATGTGACCTCATTAAAAGCCAGGTCAATAAATTTGTCAGCAAAATTAATTGATTCCTGATCATCATCATTCTCAAGAGCCTTCTTGACCATAGGTCTAGTAATTGTACATGTTGGATACACAGTAGGCAATTTCTTTTCAATACGATCGACTTTCTAATCCAAACAAGGCATGTCATTTAGAAGAGGATTTACCGCAACCTTATCTCCAGATAGGACATTGCCTAATAATAACTGAATACCCTCGATGGGTACAGACTGTCACGAGTTCTGAGACTAATTCATTTGACAAATGTTTATAATAGAGAAAAACAGTAACAAAAATCCACATTTAATCCCTGAATAAGAATAGTTTCGGTAGAAGAAGAGCATACATCTCCGTGAAAGGAAACGTACGCGATAATTAAAGCCTTGTGACGCTACTGTGTCTCTTAATATTGTAATATGGACAGAGTTGGCAGAATCACCAATAAGTGATATAAAACCATTTTATGATTCTCTATAATAAAGACAGACTACGGTTAGTTTGACCCAGATAAAATATTGCTTCTAATACATGACAGTGACCTTGACCTCTTAAAAATAAGAGCATTTTTAGAATAGCTGTCTTAAATCTATTGCTTATATTTCAATCTGTATCAATCAGAAATATAGTTACCTTCTTGCAATAGATACGAGTATTAAGCGATAAAGAAAATTCTCTTCAGAAACTTGATTCCATAAAGTTGTGCCAAATTGGTATTTGCAATTACTCGTATGAGATTAAGATTTATATTGTTGATGTTTATTTGTTAACCTAAGAACTGCTGAGATTAATACCAATTGACAAATAAAACTTTATGTGTCGTGGAATAATTATCAGCTGTTCGACCAAATCTTCAAACGTTTTGACCTTTTGTTCATCAAGATAGGCTTTGGCGTATCTATCGATACAATTCTTAAGCTCTTAAACCAATATGATTTATATGAGATTATCATAGTCTTGACTAAACATCATGGCTGAGCAGCACGAATCAAATAATTGATCTTTTTCTCTTGCAAGTTCGGCATCGTATTGCTCAGTTTCGTTCATAAAGTTCTTAAAAGTACACCTTTTCGACTAGTATTTTGGGACTTAGCAGGTCTACAAACATTTTTAAAGTTTTTGACCTTAAATTTTCAAAAAGTCCCAAATTTAGTGTCCACAGTTGCTCAACGTTTGATTTTATAGATGGCAGAGAATACAGTTCACAATGTGCGTGTTCTAAATAGATTTTATGATTTAAATGTAAATTCCTTCTCACATTTTTAAACAACGTTTAGTTTGAAGGTATGTTAAAAATGAAGAGTTTCGCGATTATGTAGCATGTTACCAACCTTTAAAAGACCCCACAAAATCCCATTGATCTTTTAAATTTGTACTAAGAAATTTCGTTCTGCAATAAAAGACCCGTTTTTAAACAGTTGCAGAATTTTGTGAGGACCGTGCTACATTCGGGAGGCGAAGAAGTCTTCGATCCAGACTGTACTCTGTTTGTTGCAAACAAGTGGGATCTGACTGAAGACAAAGACAGATCCGTACTTAAAGAAAACATAAGAAGCAAGCTGACGGGGTTTTATCCG
This sequence comes from Potamilus streckersoni, assembly GCA_016746295.1. Lineage (NCBI taxonomy): Eukaryota > Metazoa > Mollusca > Bivalvia > Unionida > Unionidae > Potamilus > Potamilus streckersoni. The sequence continues at coordinate 578,347 of JAEAOA010001849.1, forward strand.
GAGCTAAAAGAGGATCAGTTATGCGTCCTATCTATAAAGCAGGTAATTTGTGAAAATCTTTTTGCTCAGAATAATATTGATATTGACTGCATGTAGGTCGCTTCATTTATATTTCCTGGTTATACCGATATGTAATTAGGTATATTTATTGTTTGGGTCTTTCCATCAGAAATATGTTGTCTTTTAGCCAGTTACTACGAGCTTGCGATTCTCTTCCTTAATGTTCATTACGAATGTAGAAATTATAAGTACAGTTTGTATTTATGTATTTCTTTGGCTTTATCTCGCTCGATCTGAAACGAATACATGTTATAAGAGGTGCACAACTATGTCCTTTCTCCAGTCTCACTTGTAAAGTATTATTTGTAGCTCCATACAATACACTTCTAGAACATTATGGGTCTACCCAAGACATCAATAAAGCGAGGGAACAAAGTATATTGAGATGGTTTATTTAGAATCAATCGATGCAGAGAATGAGTCAGTACCGTTACCAACCATGTAAAGTTTTGGAAGCTTAAACTTTATCTAGAACACACTGGAACAATTTGAAAACTCTGATTCAGAAGTTTTGTCCTGTAATGGCTAAAATAAAAACATTTGCGTTTGTGACATCATGTTAATAAAGAAATTAATGGATCGGTCAATCGGAATTAAATTCTTAAACTTACCCTTGTTTAATTTTTTTTTTAAAAAGAGAACATAATGACACGATCTTTCTTTATCCCTTTGAGAAAAGACCTGTTCTGTATGCTCAACAATATACAATAGTTATTGTACACGCTATTTATTTACATAATACGTAATCAGTCTTGCTCATGATTCAAACATTCCAGGTTGGATGCTATCCCAGGCCATCCTTGATCAGCTGGCTCCGTTTATGCTTCTGAGCCTCATACTTATTTCTTAATAATGTGTTGAGAATGCCGTTAAAAATCAACCAAGAAAGCAACGTCTATAATGTGCACACATTTCAAAATTTGAAAACGATTAGTAAATAGTGCACATATCACACTACATAATATTATTATTATAATTATAATTATAATTTTTATACTTATTATTATACTTATTATTATTATACTTATTATTATTATTATTATTATTATTATTATTATTATTATTATTATTATTATTATTATTATTATTATTATTATTATTATTATTATATTATTAATATTATTATTATTATTATTATTATTATTATTATTATTATTATTATTATTATTATTATTATTATTATTATTATTATTATTATTGGTGTCCATCCACTACACAACTTTCTTGACATCGTTTGATTACACCTCAAAGCATAACACTGCCGCGATATAATTACTTTAGCAATTATTGCAGATGGGGTTGATTTCTCTTCAAGTTGTGTTGCCGTTCTTTTTTTCGCAAAATGGAATTTAGGTTCACTAAGTGAGAGATGCAATAATCCTATCGTTATTGTTACAGTAGATTCTAGTTTTATCTTGATTACCGTTACGTTCCCCTTGGTGATCATAACATGTAAGTGTCCAGACGTTTTCAAAGACTTTTTAATTTAGTGTTTGGTTTGTAAACATAAACTGAATATTCCGCTAACGGCAAAATTGTTTAGTTCGAAACGTTAGGAAACAGTCTTGAATTTGCTCTCTTATCAATTTTTGTGTGACTATATGTTTTACTTTCTTGTAATTTGTTGTCCAGCTAGCGCATAGAATTTTAAAATTTTTTTTACGGCAACTAAATTTCCCGAATTAAAGAAAGCATCCCATTCCTGTTGTAACCTTTAGCGAATTCATGATGGACTTGAGTCTTCTTTTAAACGTACAGATTTGAGGAGAATATAATTTCAGGAATTTACTGTTCTTTACATTCTCGAAATGTTTCTCATTATCTGAGAAACGTTTCTAAATTGTTGTATAGTCCTTCTACCGGTAAGGAATATATGGATCGACTTCACCTTGGTAAGATCAAACCGCCCGAGAAAGACGAAACGACAAAACAATAGTACATCTTAGTTTATTGTAAAGTTGTTTTAGTTTCTTATTTTTCTAGTGGTAAGAGCGGCCGCCTTGGATGCAGGTGGTAGTGGGTTCGAACCCCGACAGTCATACCAAGGACTTTAAAAAATGGTAATAACAGCTGCCGCGCTTGTCGCTCAGCATTAAGAGTTTAGAATTAGGACTGGTCGGTCTGGTTTCAGGATAATGTGACTGGGTGGGACATCATGTTACATGTCTGCAGTATGATGACCCAGTGCTAGGCATTACTATAAATTGTCACACTGCAGACATCGTAGCGATATGACTGAAAAATTGATAAAGCTACGTTAAAGGTCTCAATAACACTCACACACTCAGGTTTCATTACAATCTAAATAACCAGAGTGCGGCTGATTAGCAAAGACCTGCTAAAGATCAAAAAGAAAACAACAAGATTAAGACTACATTTGTATTGTAAGTTTTATGCATTCGTATCGTACGTTTTATGCATTTGTAATGAACGTTGTATGCATATCTATGGTATCTTTAATGCATTTTTGTCGTACATTTTAATCATTTCTATAATAACTTTTATGCATTTGTATTGAAGGTTTTATACATTTACATTGTGCCTTTTATGCATTTGTATCGAACGTTCAATGCATGTTTATCGACATTCTTATACATTTATATAAGTTCTTTGCATTTTTATCAAACGTTCTATGTATTTCTGTCGTACTTTTTATGCATTTGTATCGAACGTTCTTTTCATTTCAATATAATGTTCTGATTTTCTTTATCAAAGTTTTGGTAATGTTGATAGGCACTTACAGGGAGAATTCTCAGAACCCAAACAGATGATCACACCGATCTCAACCTTGCAGTAGAGAAACTGCTTCCCGAAAGTTTGAGAAGCAAGTTATATACTCAATGCAGGTGGGTATTATAAGCAATTTGAGGAATAATACGTCATATTTTTTGCAGCAGCGAGCACATTATTAAGTAACGATTCATCTTCTTTTGTTTATTTGAACTTAATTTGCAATATTACCTGCTGTCCTTTTTAATGGAATTTTTAACTCATAATTGAATATGAGTAGATAAATTTGTCATATTCCACAGCTGAAAAGACATTGTAAACATCACAAGTAAACTTCGTAATATAACACACATTATTGGAGAGTGGAATCCATCATATGAAAAAGCCATTAGAATGCATTGCCAGAATACAGTGTGAAGATAGTCGTACCTTATACAGAAAAATAGCAAAGATTAGGAGGTTGTCTTGTCTAATCACGTAAAGGCCGGAGAGAATCATCCTTCATATAAAACAGGTCTCAGATATCAGGTGGTGTTCTGTCAATATTATAAACAGGGCACATACCAGACTCATAAATTTCTCCCTAAATATAGACCTCAAGCATAGTGCATACCTCTTGAAAGGTGAACCTCGACAGTAGTGCACACTTTACCAGCGTCCACAGAAGCACATGAGCTCAACGTGAAAGCAGTTTTCCGAAAAAGACTCATTTAGAGTTCCACCTTTTTCAGTTCCTCTAACGGTTGAAGAAATAAATCAATTACTTCTGGACTCATCTCGAGCCAAACGTTGAAAACGTCACAATTTTAGACGCAATCATCGTTCGTTGCCATTTTTGTTTTGACGTTTTTACTTAACTCTGGTCGATGCCATTGGGGATTGACCCGTAGCAATAATCAATGTTAAACTAATGTCGACTATCTGTGATTATATATATATATATATATATATATATATATATATATATATATATATATATATATATATATATATATATATATATATATAATATATAGTTACTATATATAGTTACGTATATGTGATTATATTGATTGTGTCGAAGTTTTAAAATTAAATTATTTTATTTATGTTTCATTGTATTCTATTGCAATAAATATTTTTGTTGGAGTCGGGATTCGTTTTCAGTAATTAGATATTTTCTTTTACAAAAATTGTTTTTTTTTATTTAAGACAAAGTTAAAATGATTAATCAGTAACAGGGGCATACTTTCTTTGCATGATCACTACGTGCAAACATCCTTTTTTTAAATATCTTTTTTAGTTGGTTTATACTGGCCTAAGTGCAAAACCTAGTGTAGTAAGTGACAATGACTAATCTCGCGAGACATTAATGATGTGCGGGGTTTTAAATTCGCAGTCTTAATATTTTTCTTGCAGTCATTCTAACACCTTGAAGGGACAAGGTGTAACATTTTATTTGTTGTCAGATTGTTTATTCTTTGCCTAATTTTGGATTTAATAATTTATTCCCCTGTAAACTCAAAAAGTTGACGTTTCTATAAAAATATTTAAGTTATTCAAGGAAGTTTATTCTGGAAGTATTCGGAAACAAAGACTGGGATTCAAGTGAGAAGTTGTTATTCGTACATTGGATTACATCTGGCGTGATCGCTTTCCATATTTGTACGTTGTCCGGACTCGAACCTGGATTCTTATAGGACTATTTAGTAATAGGACTTGTATTTTCATTCCTAGAATCAAAGTTTGGATTATATTCACAAACTGTAAGTCCTATTTACCAATTTGTACATTGCTATTTAGGGAAATAAATTATTTTCTTAAATATACAAAGATTGTTGGCGTTCACACTTTTCTTTGTTACTGAGTACGAGCCCTTGTCACATAACAATATATATATATATATATATATATATATATATATATATATATATATATATATATATATATATATATATATATATATATATATATATATATATATATATTGCCATTCACATTTTCATTGAAGTTTCTGTTTTATGATTCGTATTACTACTGTTGATTGGCACAGTTCTTGTGTTGAGTTGCAGTTAATTTACTGTTACACGCATATATGATACGATAAACATAACTACAAACAATATTATATTAAGCTGATTTTTAACTTTGCAGTGAGGATTTAAAGAGAAAGAGGTTAACAAATCAACGATAATCCAAAACATATTAGCACAATGTTTTAACCAATGTTTTGTGCATTTTAATTTGAATTTGTACAATTTAAGGTGGCTGTCTGTTGTGTTGAAGAGATCATTGTACAACCTGAAGGTGTCTACGGTCATAACATCCAAGAATAGTGGAAAGATTCAGGAGCGATATCTGCAGCTTGAGTCGCAGATGAGAACAATTGAGCAGAATGCCACCGACGCTATCCATAGAGTTCGAGCTAGTCTGGTAACTGAGACTGAAAATATCCGGAAAAGAGTTCTGGAAACTCTAAAATCGAAAGAAGTTCAGGTAAACGAAAGCATTTGCACAGTTTTAAAGGGTATAAACTGTAAGAGATGACAATATGATGGGGAGTTCAATAGTGCAGGTTTGAATGCAATCATTCCTTTAAGCTAAATAGGAAAAGTTTCTGCCGGTACCAAACATACTATTATTAGCATTGTCATTTTTAAAATTCATTTCTGTACTATTTGATATAGTGATAATGTATAAACAATGGTAGCAATCCAAGCAAGGATGAAAAGTAATGATAGATATTCATCTAGAAAATGCATGGATTGTTAGCAAAGAGAAGCTACATAAAATGTACATCGGGTCCAGTAACCTCTTCGAAGTTGAGATTATTAGCTTGGGATAACTAAGTTATTCATGTTTTACTAAAAATAAATAATAGATTTTTGATTCAATTGAATGGTTCCATAAGTTATTCTTCTCACCAATGCTACAGTTAAAATCTAGCTGTTTCGCTGACCTTAGGTTACCATCTGTCGGGTTGTCACAGTGATGGGGTCCACGCGCTTGGAACTATTTTCAGAAATTAGAAACCCTTTTTTGTCGTCTGCAGTGCTTGACATAGTTGTTATAAACTCAAAGATAAGCAAGAACAAAAATGTAAAGCAAAATTAAATTCACACATAAAGCAACTTAAGGTCCCTCCAAGTTTGATGACACAATGCAAAACATCTTCATAGAGACAAACACACATGAAATGAAGGTATTTGGTATAATGCTAGAAACTATAGTTCGTTCCACACATCATGGTAAAATTTTATTCTATATGTGACTCACATAATTGTCAGATCAGTGTCATTAAAGTAGATACTCGTGCCTAATTTGTTTTAAATAATTCGTTTTAAACTAATTGGGTTCGTTTAGCTTTAAGTAATGACACTGACCTATATATCTACTGAGCTAATTAAAGAATAAAGTTCGACATGATGTGTGGAACGAAATATTAAACTGTTTCAGACACACATACTATACAGATCACTGGCTACAAAATCCACAAGTACGGTAACAACCAGATATATGTTATGTCACACTGGGTTTTTCAGATCTTGTCAAACACTCTCAATCTACCCCAGTTGAATCAATCATAATAATGCGGATGCCAATGCAAACAACTCCATTTACAATTAGGGTGGGTAATGCATCACTCAACGCACTATTTCACAAGAAAATTTCAACGCAGCGTATCATTGAAGTAGTGACAGTAAAACAGGTCATATTTCCAGGACAGACATTTCTAAGAAAGTCTTTTCAGCAATTACATACTACGTTTGAACTTAAACCGATATTTTATTGAATCGTACCATTTCCTACCATACATTTTTTTCCAAAGTAGAGCTGATGAAAGTTAAAGTTAACATTATAAAGTATATTATTTACTTTTTTTTGTTTTCCTTTAACATCAATGTATTAAAGGCAAAATTACAGTAATAATATCAATTTTTTTTTTATGTTTCTGTTTTCTAATCCGTCGAACTTGTGTAAACTAGTCACGCTTTTGCCGTCATTAACATATTCGTATTAATGTGAATATTTATACAACAATATCATGCTAAAGGCGCTAGTTATGAAGACACCTTAAACTTATAACAATTATAACTTTTTCTTTATTTATTTTCCTTTCCTAAGAACGGAATATATAGCTATATTTTCATAAAAGAGTTCAATACTTGATGATCTTTGCATAACGTGAGAGACAATATTAGTAGTTAACTAGTACTGTATATATTTCGTCTGCTAACTATATCGCAAAATACAGGGTTATTTTAATTAATTGGAAAGGAGGCTCAGACAAATAATGTAACCCCTTGACTGAAATTTCATTGTCTCTGTGCAAACACCATGGATTCTGTTAATCTCGTTTATGGAAGTAATAAAATTGGTTTCGCTGTTTTACTGCACAGAAGAAATATAGGTGCTATCTCGAGCAAAGGTAATTGGAGTACATAAAAGGACATACCAGCAGACGTAGTTTACAGGATTCGAACCCGCACCCTTTTAGCTGTTTGTTCAGCATGCTAACCTTTCAGCCATCGCTGCTCCTAGTTTAAATGGTTGTATTTTCTACTAGACCTCTGATGTGTCACACTGCATGTTTTTATATTGCACAGCAAAAAAAGAAATTTTACATTTGGCATTATTGGCACAATAAATGGGAAATCAAACTGTTTTAACTCTTTTCAGATGATTTTAATGGATTGGAAATCGAACGAGGTTCCTGTTGAGAAGGACACCAAATGGTTCCTCAATGAGGCTGTTGAGAAGATTGCTGAAAAAGTAGCCGCCCAGATTAATCTCTGGGAAAAGACAAACAACGTCGTAGGAACAATTAAGGACGACATCATCAATGGCTTCAAGAAGGATTTTCAGTTGATGGAGTATCAGATTGCAAAATGTCAAAGTAGGTCATGTTTAGTATTCCTTCATTTTATTATCCGATGAAACTCAATGTTTGGTGCTTAGATATGAACCATGCAAAACAATTCAAAGTTGAAATGAATTTTAAGAATATTGTTTAATATGAATAGTTATTCATTAACAGCTGCATGAAGTATTATGTTTCATGGGTACGATATTTTTGTCTGATTGTGCACCAAGCTAAGTAATTTATAACGCTGGAAAAGACCACTACTTTACTCAACTGCTTACATTTTCATTCTCAGTATGAGACTTTTTATGTTTGTTATTGTGATTGGTGGGATTAATGAGCTCGTTTCTGAACAATCAGCGGTTGTCACTGACTAAATATTAGGAATTATATTCAGTTCTCCACAGCTGTTTTTGTATTTCAAACATAAAATTGTTCATAGTTTGCAGTTTCAAAACTTTAGAGATGTTTTTACCTTTTCTAAATTCCCCATACAAAAATATTTGAAAACAAAGGTTTGAGTTTAGCAAGTATATTAAGTTTGTTATTCGCTTTCATTTTCCTGGCAGCTAAAGCGGCTTGATTTAAACTGTGCCTCAAACACCGTTTAAAATTCTTGAACAAAGCTTGGATCACCTCTAATAGTTGAGTCTATCTAATTCCAAACCTCAAGGTAGTATGATGGTTTTGTTGACGGCATGAAAAATTGTAAAGGATGGTAACATTTGATATATCGAAAGAAATGTGTAAAAGATGAGAAAATACATTTGTATTTGTAATACTCTTTATACGAAATAACGATTGAGTGGTACATCCACTTCATGTTGCTTTCATTCAAGTTATGACTCAAATTTCTGTATTTTTCCTATCAAGGTGTACTGCTTGGCGGAGAGCAAGATGTAGCCACAGATTTGCATCATTCTATAAAGAAACATGTCCCTATGAAAACGCTATTCAAGAGACGCTACAGAAAAGAAGACGAACATGTCAAAGCAGTTAAGGGTTTGGGAGGTGCAATTAGTGAACTCGGAATTTTAGATAACCAAACACGCAAGGAGCTCAAAGACCTACAGAAACATTTTAAAGACAAATCTCCAGAAAACATGATGCAAGAAGCGACTGCTTTGTATGTAGATAGTATTTTTCAGGCCAAGGATCTTGGGAAAAGAATACATAATTATCTCAGTCAGTTGATGAAAGGAATTGATCAAATGGTTTACATGATTCCCGATTTCATGAACGCTGACAGAAAACTGTTTCAAACTCTCCAAAATGATCGAAAGGACGAAATTTTGACTGGTGTTTATCTAAAGATGATGGCTAAAGGAAACAATTTGCAAGGAAGACTCGATATGTTCTTCGTTGAAAACATTATGAAGTTTGATTATAAATCGAATGACATAAAATGGAGCCCAGACAATGTTCCTATTGGAAGCGGTTCATTTGCAGATGTCTACGTGGCAAACTTGAAGGACGGAGGCAGGAGTGAGTCATCTTTAATTCCAGTTGCCCTGAAAGTCTTCCGAGATCGAGTGAAAACGAGCAATGTTACGTCTATTTTACTTGAGGACAGGGTTTTAAGGTAATATTAATCAAATTTAGTAATTAGTATGAGTTGAATAATTACATATTAAATATATATTATAATCATTTTGCCTGATACATTCTATCGAACAATGATGAGACAAAATATATGTCTAACAATAATGCTCATATCATTGCTATAGGTCTTTACTTAGAAAAGATTATCACAGAAAAGAGTATTTGAAAGGGTCTGAATATATGTTTATAACTTTGCTGTTCCTCTGAACCTGCCAACACATTTAAGTTCGATCCATATAGAAAACAACGTTCTATAAAATTGTCTTCAGCTGCAGATGTGGTAATCCGGACACCTGCATATACAGTAGTGTGAACTAACATTGCTAAATAATAGTAGTTTACAATATGCAAGAAGGAGAATAAATTCATTTTCTAATCAAACAAGTACTGGAACGTGATTTCTGAGTTTGATTTCCCTTACAGCTTTTTCATATCGACAAAAACTTAAACATTAACATAGAAAGTGAAAACTAGAAGTATAACTCAATTTATATTTTAGATCTAAAATCTGTAAGTTTAGATGTAATTGTGATGCTAGGCTTCAGATGATATGCCCTTGCCACTCCCTATTGAGCATACGATTGATGCGTGTGCCATTGTAATTAGGACGACATCAACTGCAGCTACTTCTAATGCTAAAAAAAATTAAAATAATTCATTAACCTAACCACCTCTTAAAATCTAGAAACCATTGTATTTAGTTCAAGCAATGGCTTTATAATTCCTGCTACAAGCGACTCATCAATCATCATTTTCTTGGCAACCATAAGTAACCCTTCTTTGTACATATAGTTCTTCCAGCTTCATAGTTATTTGTTAGTTCACCTAAATATCGTATTAAACATATTTTGTGCCGTATACAACATGGTATTGAAGCAACTATGAAGTAACTCTTCTGCATTAATCCTTCCTGCAGCATATACCAGTCGTATGCTAAATTTATTACTTCCATTTATTTTCTTGGCATCTTATTTTGTTGTTGAAAATTGCTTCAAAATATTACAGCAATTATTCTCTATCAACAGAAATGAAAATCACTTATAACTGAAAGGATTATGAAGTGTGAAGCATATATTATTGTTTTATAAAAATCAAGGTAAACGTTGCGAAATAGAGCGCAGTCCACTTTCGTAAGTACTATACACTTCATTTACGAGAAACGAAACAACAATCATCATGGCAATTTTCAATTGATCCGGATAATATTTTTATTCCGAAACATTACGGATATAATTATTTTTCGTGACCAAGCTAATACTGTTATATACACACAGCGAATTCAATCTTTTTAATGAAATAATCTAAAACGAAAAAAATATGTCTTTGTGATAAATATATTTCGCTCTGCCATAGTTGTAAGATTTACCAGGTTTAGTTCTCTGGCTAATTTTGGTCAAGATACATCATGATATTGTTAAGTATATGTAATTTAATTACTTGTGTGTTAGTTTTAAATTCTCTTTTATTTTAATTTTTCTAATTATGTTATTGTAATGATAACTTTATTCACTGAATTTGACCTTTTCGGAAAATTCAGTCATCTGTTTTGACCTGATAAAAAAGTATTTCGATTTCTTCATTTTTATATTTAGCTGACATAGTTCTGATTTTGTTCATAAATTCGTAAACACTCAGAGAAAGCCATTGCTCGTAATCGAGATTATACTTCACATGCGTGATCACTATTTTGTAAAACCACTTTTTATGTAATCTTATAGTACATATTTGTTCAGTAAAGTTAAGTGCTTCCATAGCTTGGGTACAGATTGGCATTTTTATTTTCACAGGGACTGTTTAAATTAAGTGAATGCGTGAGCTATCATGTGATCTAAAATCTAGGGTTATAACAGACGTTTCGTAGAGGATTTGTTAGTCGCAAACAACACCTTAAAGAGTTTAAGGTTGTTTTACTGTTGCTATTAGTGGATTTTAAAGTTCTATTGTTTTGAGATTTAATAATTTGTTTTCTGTTAAAAATACATAAGTGCTTTTTTAATCAAATTCTTTGTTAAAACCATTTAGTGGAAATGCTTTGGAATTCTAAAGCCGGAATATTAGTCTTGATTCCTAAAATTCAACAAAGAACTGTTAACACAACAGCAAACAACAGGTTCATCTGACGTCATCTTCCTCCATATTGGGACTTTAGTTGGATTCAAACTTCCATTTATTTAGGAATTTTTATTGATGGGAATTATTTATTTAGATTTTGGATGAAATTCGCAAACTGTATGTCTTTTTTCACATTTTGCCTTGTTTTCTAGGGATATAAATTATTTTCCTTAAGTATTACAAAGCTTGTTGGGTTCACTCGTTTCTTTGTTACTCTTAAACGATCATTCACGTAAAACTATACAAATGGGTCCCGGGTATTACGTGGCAGGCTGGTGTCCTACAATTGTCACCTTGTATCACCAAGAATATATGCGCCAAAAGAGCGTTAGAATTATGCCGCTAGTCGCACGCTTCTGTATAGCTCTGAGTTGTATTTCTGGCACTGACTTATTTGATTCAACTCTGATGCAGATCTTATAGAAGAGTTTTTATTTGACATAAGATTACTTGATGAATTGAAAAGAAAATAATTACATACGTTAACGCACTAGTCTCCATTGAACATGTTCAAATAAAAGGATTTCCATTTCTCATAAATGTAAAATCTGTAGCAGAAGATGGTCAGTGCAAAGACAAAATTCATTGCATATTGCCATGATTTTTATATGCGGGTCACTGGTCGTAATTTTTCATCAAGTACTGGTACTATAGTATACATTGATTGATCCATCTCTACAAACAAAAAAAAAGATGCAGAAAGTAACCACAATTACCTGCACAAAATGGCACCGAATGGCACAATATTCTCCATTGTGTTTACAATCGTCTGCTAAGGAATTAAATTCTAACCTTAATAGGAACCACATTAAAAGCCAAATTAAATTATTTCTCAGAAACGAATCTCATAAGTTATATGTTTAATTAAAACGAAAGAAAAATTTATTTGTGCTTTTAAATAAATATTTTTATCCAAAATACATATTTTCATACATACATTTCTAAACCACAACTAGCTGTATTAATTTCTTCCCCAGAAATGTGGATCATGAACATATTATAAAGTATTACGGTGCAACATTTAGATACAAGAATCCTGCAGATAAGAAACGATTACAGTGGATAATGATCATGGAGATATGTAAGGAAACACTGAAAGACATTTTTATTAGTGATGAAAGCAAGAATCCTGGCAAGCTGGCTTGCGAGTCATCCCAGCAAGTACGTGCTTCAAAGGATCTGGCAAACTATGCTGTACAGATCTGCAGTGGTCTTCATTATCTACACGAAAAGGGGCTAGTACACAGAGACCTGAAGTTGGACAATATTTTGGTACGAATAGCAGACTTTAAATATTTATTTTAGCCTTTCTAAGCAGTTACCGGAAAAGACTCACAGACGATAACTTTTTTTTTTGTCTTAGGATTGCCAATATCCTGTCTGTCTTGATCTAAGTTAAAGGGGAATTTTATGCTCCTAATGTAATGCGTAACAGTTTTATTGATCCATTTGAAAACTTAGGAGTCTTGCCTAATATTGTCGATTTCAATGCGGAAAATTATAAGTTTGAATTTTACCGAATGTTAAATCAAACTACACTTTGGAGTATCTTAATAAATTATTTACCTGTGCTTAGATGTTCGCTAACTTTTGCTAGTAACACTGATATAACTCAAACATTTGAATTTCTTAAATATACGTAGGGTTCTCCTCCTGATGCGTTATGCACGTGCCTCAGAGAGAACATACATAGGAAGTCACATAAGCTGCCATAAACCCGTTTGCTTTAAAATATATTTTAATTATTGAAAAACTTTTATGAGACAGCGAAAGCCATGCAATAGTAATCAAGCTAATATGGGCGATCGAGCTAAATGTTTTGGCAAGAACAAAACAGGAAAAAAATAGAAGACCCCCCCCACAAACATTAGTACAAACAAAAACATGTCTCCGCTTTGTCTACCAACATAAACGAGCCTTCATCCATTATTATCCCAACTATATATAATGTATCATCTAAAATGTTCAAAGTACATGTCAGAATTATCATTAACATGCAAAATACCATCTGATTTTTAATTTGATACATTTTTCGAAGCCTGCTGTTTTCTTCTTATTTTTTGTGCAACTTTAATTTACTAATTGGTATGAAATATTATTATAACCATGTCTTATTCTCAGGTTGATCAGAACAACGTTGTAAAACTAAGCGACGTAGGTCTTACCAAGAAAGAAGAATTTATAGCATATACTGTAACTGGTTCCCTTGCATACATGGCACCGGAAGTGCTACTCCAATCCGAGCGAAACTATGACCATAGAGCCGATATCTATTCTCTTGGTATTATTCTCTGGGAGATGTGGTATGGAATCGATGCAGCGGAATACATACAAACAAAAGTGGTTGGATCGTTTGAGGAAATTGTTCGAAATGGTATGAGGCCGTCATTAATGATGGTCGGCCTTTCCACTCCGCCTGATGACTGGGTTGATCGCATCAATGCAGCGTGGGCATATGAGCCGAAGCACCGGCCCGAGTTGCTGGATCTCATATGTTTTTTCAAAGATATTTTGATTAAAACCTAAGTCTTAAGAAGGTCAAGTATTCGAATCCTAAACGAACAGATAATACTGAAGTTCTTTAACATATATTTAATTTGCATTGCTTGCTAGTTAGCAGTTTTGTTTTTACTGTTTATTTCATTATATGCTATCGTAATGCTAGAAAAGGTGTTGGACTTAACCTTATTCAAAATCAAAGTTATTTTCTACAATTTTCTACAATGCTTGAATTATTGACTTTATTATGTTAAGAACCATCACATAGCTAATTTATTCTCAATGTGTATGGATATTATTATTAGGATTATTATTAATAGAAGTAAATAAGTTTATTTGGGTCTGGGTCAAGGATATTGGCATTTCTCTGGAGTACCTGAAATAGTTCAAGTCATATTAAAATTCTTGTACCAGTAACATTTTATCTTGCAGATATTTAGCACCTTCCAGACAGATATTTTAAATTAGGTAATAATATTCATTGGGAATACTAATTGTGAGGTCAGATACAATACGATATGATCTTGTTGCTACAAAAATGTATCCATATTTAGCAGAATTAATTGTATTATTGTTGAGCCCATCTGTTTATTTTGGGATGGAATTTATATCTTCAAATTATTTAAGTAATATTTCTCTGGAAATACAGAATGCTCATAAAATAAGATTCTTGGACACAGATCATTGGATTAGCAGTGAATCCAAACCTGGAATTTCATTACTGTGATTAAACAAAACTCTGTACAGCAACACGAGACAGGCCACCGATGGCACTTCTACACCTTCATTGTTGGATTTAATTTGGATTTCTGCTATTTTGTATTTAGAAATTTTATCATTACGACTTTTGTCTGTAATTCTATAATTATTTGGGATTGAATTCGCCTTACCGCAAGTTATTTTTTTTTACATTTTCGCATTATATTCAAGAGAAATATTGTATTTTGATTTAGCAAATCTTGTTGCCTCTTTTTTGTTTTTTATTTTAAAAGCAAAGACTGGTAAAACTTGCTCGATTTTCTAAAAGTTTTGTTATAAGACACATATTGATACAATGAACATGGTTTTGTTAAATACAGACATATTACTTAGGTTACTCAATTATTCTATTAGCTGTGATGCTTCGTAAAAATTGAATCAGATGCAGTTATCTTAATATTTTCATAAGTAATGCTTCTATTGGATGCATATCGACATCGAAAATATATCTACGATTTAAAAAAAAACAATAATAAGGTTAAATGGTTATTATTTTATAAGCATTTCAACTGAGGTTCTTCAAATATTTTTTTTAAAGCGGTTTAGCTCGTTTTATTACTGGCTACATTGGAAGTTACGTCTTCAACAATTAAAATAGATTTAGAATGTGAAAATCTTTTTTATTTAAGCAAAACTGCCTTTCTTAGATGCCATACGAAAGATCTATAATGGCATTCTAATAAAATTTTCTTGTAAGATGTACATGATTACTGCTAATCATTGATTACTTACTGGTATGGAAATGTAATAATGTAACGAAAAGGGATGCAATGACACAATGTCGCTGTGCGAAATCAAAGTCGATTTGTATACATCGTCCTTGTCTGCATTCAACATAAGACTAAATGATGTTGACCACACATATACATTAAGAAGAAGAGTTTACAGGGACAAGGCTTAATATCTAATGCTGAAAACTTTTTTTAAGATGTCGGCAAAACTAAAACATCTAGGGTACTGAAAACATTATTCACTCTAGTCAGCGCCTCAGCATACGGAGCAAAATTATAAAATAATAGACTGTTGACCATCTAACGTTTGATCCAGTAAATACAACTTTGCAAATATTGTCACCAACTTGCGGCTAAAAATTTCTAGTAAAAGAAAAAGAGAAAACTAAATCATTTATTCATTAAATTTCTAGAAAATTCAAGTTCATCCTTGCATTCCACATTGAGCAGTGTATTTCAATGGCGTTTAAGGTCTGTCGATTCACAGTCTCTCTTTATCACATCAATTTATTGAATCAAACAAAACGAAAACGAATTGAAAACCCCAGGGGAAGAATACAAATGTATAACTCAAGTTTTGTTGTTGGGTTGTTGATTTAACACCACGTTTCACCACACGATAGGCTAAACATGGCGTCCAGTATAACTGATGGAGGAAAAACTCGTATCAATCTCTGACATACGGAAGCTGCTTTCAAGTTTTCTCATAGAACCACATCAAGAAGGCCTGATTCTAAGACTAAGAAAAGGATAGAGGAGAGATGACAGTGATTGGTAAAACAAAATATGTTGATAGTATTCTAGACTCTTATTCATGTATAACAAATTGTACAGCTTCGGTGCATGTAAACCGTTTTCAATGCTGTTTATTTTTACCAAAAGCAACAGGTCTTTATATAACCATTCAACTGATGTCATCATTTAGGCGGAAAATATTAATTCTGTTTGCAATGTTAGGCGGAAAATATTAATTCTGTTTGCAATGTTCGTCCATTGTTCTAATTGTTTAACTCTGAATTGTCAGCATTGACATGAGACTAAATATTTACATAGCACGATCAGTATATTCAGATTTATCTTTATCATTGCTATCCGTACGTTTTATGATTTTTTTGTGATGTATTTACAATGAGACAGCATCCTACGTATGTGCACCTTTCATATAGACGTGCTTGTGATGTATTTACAATGAGACAGCATCCTATGTATGTGCACCTTTCATATAGACGTGTTTGTGATGTATTTATAATGAGACAGCATCCTACGTATGAGCACCTTTCATATAGACGTGTTTGTGATGTATTTACAATGAGACAGCATCCTACGTATGTGCACCTTTCATATAGACGTGTTTGTGATGTATTTACAATGAGACAGCATCCTATGTATGTGCACCTTTCATATGGACGTGTTTGTGATATATTTACAATAAAAAGCATCATACGTATGTGCACCTTTCATATAGACGTGTTTGTGATGTTTTTAAAATGAGACAGCATCCTACGTATGTGCACCTTTCATATAGACGTGTTTGTGATGTATTTACAATGAGACAGCATCCTATGTATGTCCACCTTTCATATAGACGTGTTTGTGATGTACTTACAATGAGACAGCATCCTATGTATGTGCACCTTTCATATAGACGTGTTTGAGATGTATTTACAATGAGACAGCATCCTACGTATGTGCACCTTTCATATAGACGTGTTTGTAATGTATTGACAATGAGACAGCATCCTACGTATGTGCAACTTTCATATAGACGTGTTTGTGATGTATTGACAATGAGACAGCATCCTACGTATGTGCACCTTTCATATAAACGTGTTGTGATGTATTTACAATGAGACAGCATCCTATGTATGTGCACCTTTCATAGAGACACAATTGTGATGTATTTACAATGAGACAACATCCTATGTATGTGCACCTTTCATATAGACGTGTTTGTGACGTATTTACAATGAGACAGCATCCTATGTATGTGCACCTTTCATATAGATGTGTTTGTGATGTATTTACAATGAGACAGCATCCTACGTATGTGCACCTTTCATATAGACGTGTTTGTGATGTATTTACAATGAGACAGCATCCTACGTATGTGCACCTTTCATATAGACGTGTTTGTGATGTATTTACAATGAGACAGCATCCTACGTATGTGCACCTTTCATATAGACGTGTTTGTGATGTATTGACAATGAGACAGCATCCTATGTATGTGCACCTTTCATATAGACGTGTTTGTGATGTATTTACAATGAGACAGCATCCTATGTATGTGCACCTTTCATATAGACGTGTTTATGATGTATTTACAATGAGACAGCATCCTATGTATGTGCACCTTTCATATAGACGTGTTTGTGATGTATTTACAATGAGACAGCATCCTATGTATGTGCACCTTTCATATAGACGTGTTTGTGATGTATTTACAATGAGACAGAATCCTGCGTATGTGCACCTTTCATATAGACGTGTTTGTGATGTATTTACAATGAGACAGCATCCTACGTATGTGCACCTTTCATATAGACGTGTTTGTGATGTATTTACAATGAGACAGCATCCTATGTATGTGCACCTTTCATATAGACGTGTTTGTGATGTATTTACAATGAGACAGCATCCTATGTATGTCCACCTTTCATAAAGACGTGTTTGTGATATATTTACAATGAGACAGCATCCTATGTATTTGCACCTTTCATATAGACGTGTTTGTAATGTATTTACAATGAGACAGCAACCTACGTATGTGCACCTTTCATATAGACGTGTTTGTGATGTATTGACAATGAGACAGCATCCTATGTATGTGCACCTTTCATATAGACGTGTTTGTGATGTATTTGCAATGAGACAGAATCCTACGTATGTGCACCTTTCATATAGACGTGTTGTGATATATTTATAATGAGACAGCATCCTACGTATGTGCACCTTTCATATAGACGTGTTTGTGATGTATTTACAATGAGGGAGCATCCTACGTATGTGTACCTTTCATATAGACGTGTTTGTGATATATTTACAATGAGACAGCATCCTATGTATGTGCACCTTTCATATAGACGTGTTGAGTGCATTAGCATAGCTTTTAAAAACTTTGTTTAGTTTCAACAACACCATTTATTGATAACACGGAAACCTTATCCGTTGCGTCCAAGGCATACATCTCCATAACAGAAGAGGTCATGTAGTGCATAATCATATACATTTAAAAGCAATAAATACACTCTAATACCCAATAAAAATGCAGGAATTGACGGTTGATATAAATCATTTCGTTCACACTGTCTTTGGGTTTGGGGTTTGGCCGTTACAGTGGTAATAAAATAAATCATGATTATCATATTAATAGACGAATTTAGAGGCCACAAATATCCCTATAATCCAGGTTGCTGAATTTCATAGTCAACATACCCTGTTCGTACAATATCGTATTCAAACATTCAAATGTATTTGACTTGTTTTCGTTGCATTCTTTAGTCTCGTTCAGGAACACATCTGAATTGTCTAGCTGAAGAAACTAAACTGAACATAAAATTAATTCCTGTAAATGTAGACTTTTAGCTATTGGTTTTCCAATCATCACTGACACATAGTCAATTTATTTTGCAACAAAATATGCACGATTTTTATTCGCCATTTATTATACTGTATGGATAAAAATGTTATTACAACTATTGTTTATTTTACAAGTTAACACTATTTGGGTTATTGCTAGCATGGATTATCACTTTAAGACTAAATTCAGTAATTAAACAACATTCACTTGTAGATAATAGCCGTGCGGTTAATACTGATTAGATTATTTGTGGATACATATCTACCTACCTACCTTCATACCTTACCTGCCTACCTACCTACCTACCTACATTAATATATATATATATATATATATATATATATATATATATATATATATATATATATATATATATATATATATATATATATATAAAGTTGACCCCTTTAATCTCGAACAACTTTAACGTTTTTGAGTTAAACGTAAAGTGTGATGGTATGTAGAATCTTTCAGTCATAGTCCTTGAAGAAAGGACCCGTAACCCTTGTGGTGTACACGACACACTTTCTAGTGGTCCTGTTCATGCATATCAGATTTCATTAATTAAGCTCAAGCAGCTTTGAAAATTATAGACGAGAACGGAAAGTGTACAGATCAGACAGACATAAAGAATACCGTCCGTAAAATATGTATCTTTAAGAACAGAGCTGCTATATAAGCTGTTAACCAGTCATTCTTCGAGACGGATGATCGTTGGAATTATCCCAATATACAATGAACTGCATTTAGAGGTGAAGAATTATAGAAGTTAAAGAGGAAAAGCAGCAGGTTGTGAACGCAGGTTTGAAGTTTAGGATATTTGCAAAGATGGGAGCAATAAGATTAAGTGACTATAAAGAAATTATCATTATTATGTTGCAATTATACTCTCATTTCATTAACGGACTCATTCTTTATAGATGTTTTATAGAACACCTTTAGCACCAGCATAAGCAAATGCTTTCCTCTTAGTCTTTAAATTAATATGATATATTACGTACTGCATAGGTATAAAAGTCGCTTTAGAACGTCACCATTCCATAAAGTATGCCACTGTGACCCACGTTGGATGCTTCGGTCACTACATGCACCTTTTATATTAATGTTAGTTTCTAAGACACTGTTGAATATTTACTTCTTTAGCATCACATGATATATCGCTTTCTATCAGGAGGTTACCCCAGTAGATATTTTGTTAATAATGCATATTTGAACCTTTAATTTATGTTCAGTTGATAATATATAAAATTAAAAACTACATGGTTAAAATTTATATAAATACACGCTGTTATAGGTATTCATGAAAAAATGTTTAGAATCAATTTAAAGTCATACAATGCTAGTTCATTTACATAATGTATATTACAATAACTACCAAGGAAGAGAATTTGTTGCCAGCAAGAAAAGCAGCTAATATATTACATAAACAGAGAAGTCAATCATAAAATGTGATGCTTAGGACCATTTTAGGAAGTACCGTATCATCAAACGAAGAGCATACAGCCTTAATTTGTTACGCCTCTCTGATCATTTTTGTATTTACTTATTTTGTCGGGATTTATTTATAGTACAGTAATTGAATACCATACAAAAAGATCACTGTGACCTATTTTTCATCCTTCATTAACTATGTAGACATTTTGTAGCTTTGGTAATTTTCTCTAACATTACCATTCACATTAATGAGAAGATGGCATATCACAGGGCAGACTTTAGCCACTTCGACAAGTCATGTTGCATGAGATGGCTGTACCTTATCCTATCTTGACATGTTCACTTGTGCTTTACAGTTTAATCATTATTATAATGTAACAGCATATTTCTAAGTGAGCAAATGATCATACCCTAGCATAAAATTGCTCGTACTCTTGCTGATAAATATTCAGGACTCACCGATCTTATTTGCATGTCTTGAACTACTAGGTATATGTAGACTATGTATATTATATTTCAAGCAAGCCAAACTCGGGGAAAAGCAACCTATTCAACATCACTTTAAGGATAGACCTCTTGCCGACCAGAGAGTTGTCCTGTACCGCAACGTGTGAAATACGGGAAGATAAGCAATGAGTCAAGGAGGCAGTTGCCTACCATAGGAACAAATATGTTGAGGTCGATGGAGATTAAATGTCTTACAAGGCACTTCCTCGTACTGTTGACCTAGGTGACAAAGAAGGAAAGGGTATCGAAAAAGAAGATGGAAATTCTCCCTACTCCAAAGTGGAACTGAATTGGCCCTTCGGAATGTTAGATATCTCTCTAAACCCAGACAATTATCTTTTTATCATTGCTTTCACTTTTTAAGTTCCAAATTGTAAAGTGATACACATAATTGCGGAATGTTCATTTTCTGTAGGTATGTAGTTATATTTAGCAAGAAAGACGTTACTTACTTTTATCTGAAAGAAAAATTCCAACCGCTCAGTTTCCAGCATGATTGCTACAAATTATTCTCTTCGGCCAATCCTCCATTTCTAGACAGCTACACATTAGGGTAAAATGCAATAAGACTGCTGTTTGGACAAAGCTTAGAGAACGATTCTGATTCATTACCCTAATAGATTTTGACCAATCAGCTGTCGTCTCTGCATTATCTGCTTTTTAAATAGATTACAGCAGCATGCACTGCATGTAAACTGGTGGGAATCAGCTGGGTCACACAAGATACTCATTGCGAATATAAGTTGGCGAGATGTCTCTTCTACAGGTAATTATATACTTACAGAAGTAGCTGATGGCATGCTCCGTGTGTCATAGCAATATATATTTCTTGTTTGTGTCTGTTCTTACGACAGTTTTAAGACATTATTAGATATATCATCCCTAGGATATCAAAGATAAGTGAAATTAATATGAACAAACAAAGACAGCCAAAGCTTTATATTTCAAGGATAATTGATGGGTTGGGAATAAAATTCACAATGTGCATGACTTTTGCCTTCTTATAGTCGTTTCGTATGTGTGCCTTGACTCAGCAAGAGAGGTACCGAATATACTATTTTCAAGGTGTTTTATGTCCTGGTTTGCTATATTGTTGGTTCTATAATAAATTAAAATGTACATTTTTGGATTAGCTTATATGCAAAAGCAGAAAATTTCGGAGCTCAAACTTAATTTTTGTAATGGTTTTACTAGGTAATATTTTTATATCACATTACTTCGTAATGAAGTTATGAATTGGGTGGTACTTTACATAGCATTAGAAAATAAAGTAGTTTGTTAGGGATTCACAAGTATAAATACATGAAAAATTAAGTGGAATACAATAGTGAGTATCGCTTAGATACGCAATGTTTATTATTTTCAATTAGCATATACAACCTTTAAACAAACAATAAAATCAATAGTGTTTTAACTGTAAAATCCACATAGTAAGAAAAACGTAATTTTCGGAGATATCCGCTCTTGGCACAAATCTATTGATCATGCATGTGCAACTGTTTCCAGGGCGCGGGCCGGATTACGGATTTACTAAAGCCATACCTTATGATGTAAATAAATGATAAAGTAATCACTCACGCCGTTTGGTGCACATATCTGATATAGATCTTTCATATCATAGTTATATGGTTAATTACATTATTATTTCAGGATGCAATGGTTGTAGTCGATACTCTAGATTTTGAAGGAATGGGAAGCATGTTTCAACACGTTAAGAGTTACTTGGAAACGTCATTTGGCTTCATCTACGTAATCATTAGCACATGCGGCATCCAGAAAGAAAAGGTAAAGGGTAAATGTAAAAGGATTGTGACTTTATTTATTTATTGAAACAGCCCTGGAGTGACCAAATATATTTAAATTTAGAAGGCAGAAACGCGTGCTTGCTAAGTCCGCTCTAGTTATTGCTTTTTGTATATACACATTACTGGCGCATAGTCTTGATTTCTTTAGCACAGAAAAGAAGCAATCTATGAAATATTTAAGTACACTGTTTCTTTGTTTTAGTATCACATTATCCATTATATTTTATCGTTAAATTGCTGTCATTGTGCTTTTTAACTGTAAACATGTTATGTTGGCCTTAACTTTTTAAACATTTACATGGGGAGGGCAGAGTGTAGTTGCTTTTTGCCTGTTTTTGTGTGCGTCCAACCTGTAAAATATACGCTTGTTGGTGATGGGTGGAAGTATTCAATGCCCCACAACACATTTATCTAAATGTATTACATATCTCGAGTATGGAATCTGTCACAACCAGGATAATGTGTTATTTATTCGAATGTGCAAGCATAAAATGGATCATATTACTTCCAAAGAATAACATAATTATTCCTTGTGAGAATCATAATTTCACATTGTATTAATACCAATGAATCTTTGAATATATTTAGGATTATCTTTCACATTATGTTTGGATCAATTTTCGGATTATCTTTTCATCATTATGAATGCGTATCCTAGTCCTGGGTCAATCGCATTTATAGTACATGTAAAAGTAATACAAGTACATTACATGCAGATATTTAGACCCAATCCAAGACTTGAACACCCTCTACATTATTTTACGGATATATTAGACATCTATGGCGTGTTTTAAATAAACATCATATAGTTCTAATTTCTGACAAAATCATTGATTCCAATTTGAAATTGTAGTGATCTGTACATAATACAATTTTCTGCTATTTCTTGCGTTTCAATGATTCATATATAGATGGTACAGATAACTTTGATACTTGATTATTATTTCTGTTTATATATTTTCTTAATTTCAACGTTTCTGTATTCAGAATAACTAAATATATTTCTTGCTTTATCCTGCATGTTCCCCATTCACCATTACTGAGTAGCAGTTTTAATAAATCCTTTTATTTTTTATTTATATAAAATGAATCCGTAGCTACTCTGACAGCGTAACGAGGAAATCTATTTATCATAGACAAGAGATATCTCGAAACATAGGCTAGCATCGAAGATCTTAAATGATTAAACTGCGGTGAGCCGAAATCAATAGAGCTCACAATTCTGCCTAGTTAATAATTACCTTTCCTCGTCCGTCATTCATTATAGTATTAACAGTATCTCCGATTTGGAAAGTTGACCACACATAAGTAGCACTATCGTCATGAAATTCTTTTCTAAAATTATGATAAAATAATATCTTGACCTTTTCAGTTAAATCCCCTATAAAAACCGCAATGGATTATCTGGCCAGATTTCAAAATAATGATATAGACAAATAATATTATTATATAAATGTTGAAAAAATAATTTGCAGCACATGCAATATATACAGATAATGAAGCGCCTCGTGATGATGTGATCAGGAACTGCAGATTGAAAAAACAAACAGTCAGTAGTCTTGATAAATTTGATTATTTTAGATTCAATATTGATCGAAACAAAAATTATTTCTCAAATAGGTTAATATACGAGCGTTGTTTTGGAGTAGGTAAAGATGGACTTGCATATTCAATAAAATACGATCAGCCGATAGTATTTAAATACGTCAAATAACACTGTAGTCTTAGCTAAAAAAAACAGGTACATATTTTGTTGTTGTATATAGTTCGACTACGTCAATTTTGCCATGGTTTTTGTTTAGCTACAACTACAGTTATGGGTCCATCTTAACTGTCGCTGTCCTCAGTGTCACGTCAGTTTTGACAGAATCAAATAACATAATCGTTCTCAATTGCATTATTCGATTATCCATAATCTTTCTTCTTTCGTACTCGCGGGACAATTCAGTTCTTATGCTTTAGATTGAACGTGAAAGAGGTGCAAATAGCTTAACCTGTGTGTCGTTGACCATTGCCAACTATTCTATCATGGACTGAAAAATTGATTTCTCGAATCCAAAATTTGGAAGGAAAATGTGTATTTGTTTCACATTTTCGTTGTTGTAATGATTCAAAATCACACATATTGTTTTGAATAATTTTTTAATAGCAGAAATCATATCAATAACGTTTCCGAAGTTCACAACATATATATATATATATATATATATATATATATATATATATATATATATATATATATATATATATATATATATATATATATATATATATAATGATAATAATAATAATAATAATAGTAATAATAATAAAAGATATTTACAAAATATATAATCACAACAAACACAACCCCATACGAACTCCCAGCTAGTCATGTGACATGCTAAGAAGTTCAGGGGCAGTTGAATTAATTCCTATGCGACCGTCTAAGGTGTTAAACAAAATCTTATCATGACCAGAGGAAATTCGAAAAACGAAACAGATACTCCATGTGATCCATTAAGTTGTCAATAGACATCTTAGCAGTGTCAGAGAAACTTATCCTGATGAAGATATGATTGTATGGTCATGATTATATATACAATAGTCATGATTTTTATTTTTATTTTTTCACAAACCTCATGTGATCACGTTAGTTTTCTAACAACAATTTAGCACGGTGAGAGGTTACATATAAACTTATCCTAATGAATATATGATCGCATGGTCATGATTATATAGTCAATGGTGATGATTTTGATTTTTGCAGACAGCACAAACATTAACGTGTGATTTACCTACGTCCAGTGGATTTCATACACTATAATATTTTATATTTGATTTGTCAACAAATATAAAAGCATTTTTTATTTTATTATCCAGATAGTTTGTCATAAAAATAAATAAATTTCAAATACATTATTTATTTCTCTTAATTATAATATTTACTCAGATGTATTACGAGCGTATGCGCAAGTTAAGAGTTAGCGTCTCTCCACGATGATCAATAATGTTTCCAGATTGGTCTGTGAGTTCGACATTTATTCTAGACAATAATGGATTATGTACACGCAGGTAGATTTGGTTGATTAGCTCAGATACATTTAGCCACCCTGGAGGAGCTTGAAAAATGGATGAATATAATATGTATCCTTGCTGGGCCTGGTTAAACTTTGAAAGATCTCATTGATAACAACTATCAACTACATCACATACTTGATTCACTGCGAGTGTTTATGTTATATTAACAATATCAGGTGAGATATGACGAGCTGCGCCATATGGATCATTAATATAAGAGCTGTTGGTAGCGGTATTTATTTTTTCCATGAATCTCATATTCTTTATTCTTTTAAAGTGTTAATTAATTCGATCATTAAATGATTTATTCTGCTCTTCAGAGTTATTTCCCGAAATTATAAATGTTGATAGTTGTTCTCTTGTAATTCCGTAATGTTTAAGAAAAACTGTTGGAAACAAACGTTTGAATGTAATACGCTGAACTGGATCGTCTTCATTAACTGTGTTATCTTTAGTTATATCTCTAGATGGGTTTACTAATCTGTTTTCTCTGTTAACAATGACATCATTCATGAATGCATGGTCTGAAACAACTTGTTTCAAATGTTGCATTGTTTCACCTATTTGATATTTTAAATCATCGTTGTAAGAAATATTAATGCTTGAAAATAAATGGTGCAGATTATTATATATACGTTCATGTTCAGAGTTAATTATATCAGCATATGAATTGATTTTATCAATATCAAGTACCATTATTCTACCTTTCTTTACACTAATTGCTTTTATAAAATAGATTTCTGTTCTATCTACATAAGTAGAACTCTATTATCACCAAAATAACGTTGCTATGGACAAGGCTTTTTTATTTCTTGATATTCTGGAATTTTTATAAATGTTTTAACATCTTTGACGAACTCAGATCGCTATGTTTCTGGTGGACCTTGATAATCTTGTGCAACTTCAAGCCATCCTAATAATGATCTAATCGGACTTTGATGAATATCTACAGCACATTCAAACAATTATTGTTCAATTACCCATGATGATGTTAGTTCGTAAGAAGTAATTACTATTTTGGATTCTTTTCCTGAAATGGATTTAATGCTGCGTTGGAATTTGCCATTGATTTGTTCTATGCGACATCTGCTAGTTGGAATACTAACTACATGACAATCAGGAGTTTCATCAGGTTTATTCTTATTTGCAAATACTAATAAATGATTTTGCTGTAGTCCACCAACAAATTTTGATCTAAAATTAGGCCAGCTATTATAAAACATAAATGTGCTTATGCTATTTCTTTTGCTGGAGTTGAGGTTAGAGAGTTAACACTAATCTCAAAATTGGTCGAACTTAATGATAGTAGTTTTTGATGAAGTTGCTTTAGTGACGATCTCTTATAATAATTTTCACGACTCAATCACCGAACGATGTTCGGAAGCTGACATTATTATTATTGTTATGATTTAATTCTCCATTTATTACCTTGGTTATTGTCACCAGAATCACTAGCGATTCTAAATGCTTATTCGTAGGTATTCATTATCGTTGCGAACTACTTGTCAGATATTTTACCATCATTATGATGATGTTAGTTTAGAATAGGTTGATGTTGCTGTGTGTAATTTTATTATATACTCACGCAATTTATCATTTGTACTTTTTGCGATAATACTGAAAATAACTGCGATAGTCGTTAAAGCCAAAACGATAATTGTTATAATTGTAGGTGCTGTCATTATTAATATTGATAATGTTAATCTGCATGAAGCAACAATAGCTTAAATTGAGTACACAACTATATCAATGACAATCATACGTCTGCGATATATTTTATTTAAACTGTATAATCATCAATGATATTTTTAGTTTGATCAGACATTCAAATACTTGATTATATCTGTGACGTTGAACGTCGATAGACGACTCTTTCATCGTAGTCACTAAGGTTTTATTCAATATACTCAATGATCGTTGTTGAAGACGTTGTTGTTGAAAATTCCTTATCATCCACTTATTTTGGTGTTTTGAGATTATTAATGGTATTATTCATGTTGAGAAATGCACGCACTATACCACTGTTGGTTAATACGTACTTAGATTCTTGATCGTCGATGTATTTCTTTGTTGCAGCGTCCGTATCTGTGGTTGGATTTCCAAAGCCTGTAATTGTATTTTGATTCATAATATTGTATCCCGTGAATGAAACACCAGCCTTCTTGATATAATCGTTAACTGACTTACCGGAATCTTATATTTCACCCTGATCAATAAAAGTAACAATGTTATCAACAACTGAGGAAAGAATTCGTATGAGTACATCTGGCAGTTGTATATTACTCGTCTTTAATCGCCCTTGTTTGTCCTAAAAAACAACGACTTCACTTTGATCCGCACTTGTAATATTTAATAAATCGTCAACCGCATTTCTGAGCTGATCAAGAGTTGCATATTTAGATAAATCACCCTGCTGCTGAGTTTAACCACAAGCAGATCTTCCGTAAATATCTACCTTTATATTTATCAATGTCTGTTTAAATATGACAATGTGACATATTCATGCACGACTTTATGAGGTGGTTTTGTTGATGTTGATATAGCATCAAGTACATTAAGTGGAACAGTTGAACGTAGGTAACGTTGAATACTAGACTGGAGTACTTTGCATGCTGCTAACATATTCTAAACATTCCTTTGGTGGTGCTAATACATATGAATGAAACTAAATAATTCCACTTGGATCAAACTCATATGGAACCCAATGTGTGCCTGGTCCAGAGGTTTTATCGATATTAATACTACAGGTTTTAATATTGTTTGGTTGTTTTGGTAATTGATCATACATAAAAACACCTCTGAAATTTTTTAATTTTAGTTTAATAACAGCATCGAGTAAATCAAAATTGGACATAGACGATGTCAGCAAACTGACCCGGGAAGTCTTATACCCGTTCCGTACCATGAATATGGGGTCCCTATTAATCATGGACTGCGACCGTATGCTGGGCCTTAGACGACCCGGCTGAGGTACGTTTGGTGCTCGTAAACGTCTTCCGTGTTGTTTTGCCCGTGATCTTTTTTAAGTTTTCTGCGTGTATAATTACTTATCCGGTTGGTTTCTTTAATGCCATTCCAGCAGCGGTTCAAACAGCGTCTAATTCAGCTGCTATTTCAACAGCTGGGGCTGCAGCGGCTATTAATGATGAAATAGTTACGCGAAAGGGAAAATATACCACCTGTTTTCAAAGCATCTTTGATCGAATAAGCGGAGAGATTAAATTTGACACCCTTATTTGATTTTTCTGCTTCATTGAAGTTTTTGAATTGACCCTCAATCAACGATAATTTTTTTTGCTCGCTTATCTGCTCCTTCTTTAGCGATATTTTTATTCCAAAGTATTTTGTTTGACACTGATTCTAGCCTTTTGATCTTACAAGAGTCAGGGTTACACTAGCGCGATTATATGACATTATAATATTCATAAACGATCTAAATACGTGTTACATGTTTTCTACTGGAGTATCAACGACTCTCATTCGTACACCAACACCTTCAATGAGCATTGATTTATCGCTAAGTATAACAGCGATTGATCTGTAATTAGAAACAGCTGCAACATCTATTAAGACTAGCTAGAAAATGTATATCAACTACAGATTGCTAAAATTACATGTTCGAGCACAAAATAATAAATCGGATATAAGGTAGTAAACTTTAACTGTGATATTTGTAAACCAGTATCAATGTTTTGATCACGCCCCATAAACGTCATTAGACGATGATATGCACGTGCTACATAATTTTGATCGAAATTTAATAAAATATCCTCGAACGGTTCTTGATGTCCATTCATCCTTAAATAAACTTTAGAAACACCAAGTTTGTCAAATATCATTATACTTTCATCCTGATCATTTATTCGAAGAACATTTTGAAAAGTAATAAATATTTGTCTTGGTGCAGACAATCCTTGCTGAAAAGCTATTTTCCATGTGAATAAACCATTAACAGTGCATTGCACAGCATCTGTGATCATTGTCAACCATTGTTTTGCCACCTGGACTCATAAAATATAGTAACCAATTTTCTTCAGATATTCCTGGAGTCATTACCAGTATCCACAATGAAAGTTTTGTAAGAACTACTTTACCAGTATGAACTGCACCAGTTCGCCAGATTTCATCATCTTCAGTGACCTTTGGCTTAAGTACAAGTGTATTATATGTTTTGCTTCATAAATAACTTTTCGGACAAAACTACTGAATCCAAAGATATGCAGCAGTGGAATTGAACATAAAAATCTATTCTAGCATTAATTTACTTGCTGAAAATCATACGTTTAAATTTGCATTCATCGATAATACTGATGTTAATCGTGGGAAAGGTATTGATTAAATTGATAATCTTGCCGTCTATAGAATGGTTTACTAGCAAGATTATCAATTTAATCAATACCTTTCCCACGATTAACATCCATATCTGTCATGCCCTGTTGCTTTGCAATCGGTATTGCTTTTGGGGCTATTTTTCTAAATAGACTCTGAACTGCATCACCTAGTCCATCTTCATAGGTTGTTTTGTATATTAGTAATTGAGAATTTATTACCCTGACCATGGTTGGTCCACGTTGAGTACTATGGACGAGCATTGTAATATTGTAATTATATTTAAGTACATGCTCAATGCAGTGACTTAGTCACTATGGTAGTCATCGGCGATTTAATTAATGAGAGACTGATACACATTAATATCCATAATACCGACAGTAAATAGTCTTTTAAAATATCTGCTGCTTCATTAATGATTTCTGGGGAAATATTACAACATCGTGTTCCTCAAATGAGGATTACTAGTCGTTCAACATCAGCAAGGACGTTATTGGGACATGGATTAATAAGACCACTCCCCATTTTATCAGAATCATCACCAAACTGTCTCGCTCTAGGATTTTTGGTCTGGAGACTGTGTCAATGGTATTCGTGATATTGAAGATTGTGTTTTTAAAATTCTTGATTTTTCGTCTGTTTCAAACACTCTTCTTGGCGATGGTATATCTTCGGATAAGGGATATTTAGCATCTTCTACTTGTGTCACAAAAGTTGTGTAATCATCTTTATATGATCAGTAATTTTAGATATACCACGGGATTTTCTAAATATGAAAGAAACTCAACTTTGTTTAGAAACTTCAGCGGTTTCTAGATCTAATAATATATTTTGTTGTGGATATTCTGTTGCGACAACCGCCACAGCATTTTCTTGAAGTATTCTACGGCCATATTCGGTTAACTTGGTTTGTTTCTTTCTTGATTTTGGCATGACAATATCCCTTACGTTAGCGATCTCCTTACGGACTTTGTCAACACTCTCAAGCACTTGTACTTCTCCTTATAATTGTGGCTGAGCAGCAGCTATATCTGCCGGAAGTCCACATAATCTTTTTGTTTTCTTCGTTCTTTCTGCAATTTTTTCAGTTACGTAAGCGGTGTTTTCTAACGAAGGTAGAAGACCTTTAGTGGTCTCAGAGATATGTTTAAATGATCGTCTTTTATCCTCTTCAAATTCAACTTTAAATTCCTGAAGTGACTGTAGTTGCTGCTTAACGGTATCACTAACAGGTAAATATTTTTCAATTGCCATTAGTCGCTCTCGAGCTAATTTAGCTGAATTAGGTCCAATACTCATTATGGATAATATTATTTATACTGAATGTTTAATATATAGCACCAGGGAGTGTGAACAAAACATAATTGATGGACTAACAAAACTAAGCTAACCATACCGATTTATTATCCGTTCATAACAGTATGGAAACATACTCGGTTAGACGTTTTGGTGTAACGTTATTGACCTTGTTTTGCTTAGCTGTTTGTGGAAACCTCTATTTTTTGTGACGGACTCGAGCAAAACACTGTAGGGTTCACCTTCCCTGCTACATTTTTTTAATAAAATGTTGAACTCAGCTCCGGCTCTAGGGCAAGGCGGGCGAAGCATCTGCCTTGAGCTCCGTACTTCTCTGCAATACAGTTATTTTGCTTGGGGCTCAGCGGTGGTTGCTTGCTGCCCTGGACACCATGTGCTGCCTTGGGACATGCAGATCCCAGCACCGGGCCTGGTTGAACTTTATAAATATTTTTATTTCTTCACAAGATCAGTTTAGTTTGCTTAATTTTTCTGGCCATGATATGGCATTGTTACTTTAGGGAAATGCTGACATAAACAGTCTAAAGTAATATATTTTATTTCCATAGCCCGATGTATAAATATTACATCATTTCAAAGTTATGCGCAGAATAGGCCGATATATCGACAGTCACAAAAACGCATGGGTGGTATCCGGTGTGTCTAAGATTACTATTAATTTGAACAGAATACTCTGGTGACAGTTGCTTTTATCAAATGGTAAGCATTGCAGCATTTTATTTTCGTCAGTCGGTCGTATTTGGTATATGTTTTGTTTCAGTATTGGTGACGTTAGGTGCGCAGAAATCCCCGACAACACGTATGCATACATTTATCAAGTCCCTTCACTAGTCGCATAAGAATGTTAATTGGTAACGATATAAGTATGTAGTGTTATAAGGCTTCAACTAATGGATATTTGAAGTGCAGTCCTGAACAGTGTTGGTTCATTTGTTTATAGATACACATTTTATGAGTAACATTCTAGTTTCACTCTGAATAATAAATATAAAAATGAATTAATATATCTGACACCACGAACTTTATGACTCAGGAAAAAATTGAGAGATACGATCACGCTGTTTGCTTAACGGTATACATTTAATCATGATTAAATAGTGTGTGGGACAGTGAACTTTAATGTCAGTAAAGCAGCGCAGTATTGCAGGTTGCATCGACAATTTTAACGCATTTATAACTAAAATATTTTCAGAAGACGGGAGCTAAGTGGAGACAACCTATGCTGTGACCGGTCATTCCGAAACGGTGATTCAGATTTATGCAGTGTTAATGATTGACAGTCTAAGACATGATATCACTGGGACAACAGTTCATTTTACTTCTGTGGAAGAATTTTGTTTTACAAAAGAGGAAAGTCTGTGTGTCTGTGTTTGAAATCCTTCTTCCTCTTTTCTTCGCTGCATTGTTGGTTTTGATTCGTCTGGCAGGAACAAGTACTAAAATTTCAAACAGTACTACTTACTCTGATTCTGATATTAGTCTTGCGTATCCATATGACTATCAGAAGAGATTGGTGTTTACTCCAGTCACTAATCTGACGAGAAAACTGTGTCAGTCAGTAGCTGATTCTATTCAGAGAAGATTTACAAGTAAGAATAATATATTGTCTGGCTAAATTTAAATGTTCGAGCAAAAAATAATAAATGAATTGTTTAAAAAAGCTCTTCGACGAAACAAAACTTTGAGCAGATGAAAGGATTTGTGAGAAAATATGTGAAGATAGAAAAAAGTAAAGAAAAAAGTAAAATAAACAATGAGCTACTTTTGTCGTTATACCATAGCCAATCTCCATGCTTTTTAAAAACGTACCGCCCAAAAGCTTTTACAAACTTTAATTGGTAAAGTAATATTAAAAGATGCCATTATATAAATGAAACCTATTTAATGTTTGATCCTTGCCTAAGGGATCCCAGACGGAGAATTTTGCTAGCGGTTTAAAGGATGAAACTATGTGTACATCACACTTATTGGGCCCATTTTGGCATTTAATGTGAAAATTCAATACTGTCTATACTTGCTTGCTGTGTGCAATGGTACTGTTATTCCTGTACATTCAAAGATAAATACCTTATACCCCTGAAATTAGGTGTCTACTGGCTTGTTTAAAGGTATTTAGGATCACAAAACACTATTGGAATTTGTCCATCGTTCAGTTCATGTCTATCTAAAATGGTTTATCTTCATAAAGATTTGTTTTGTTTGTTTACAAAAAAAAGCTTTTAAAAAGCACTATTTAGGTAGGATTGTGCTTACCCGTCATTAAAACTTATACATACATAGGTACGCACACACACACAAATACAAAAACACATGCGTACATAAATATATATATGTTTACATACATACATACATACATACATACATACATACATACATACATACATACATACATACATACATACATACATACATACATACATACATACATACATACATACATACATACATACATACATACATACATGCATGCATACATGCATATACATCCCATTCCACATACAAAGATGCACATGCATATTATAGTTAAAGGATGATAAGATAAAGTTTGTTGATTTAAGAAGCAATACCTGTTATCGTTATTATTTTTTATTATTATTGTCATCAATATCATCTGGTCACTACTACTACTAATACTAGTGAATATTCACTGCTCATGTGAACAAAAAATAACCACAGAAATATTTGACCATATGCATATTTTAAGCTGATAACTTGACCTATGTCAAAGCAAGACTTGCTAATTACAGGATGTCCTAGGCGTTGCGCATGAAGATTGTTAAAAATTCATTGGTGTCATATTTATTTCAGCGACAGGGTTTAGCACTGAAGATGACCTGTTGGCAGAATATCAGAGAGATAAAAATGTATCAATCGCAGTGATTTTCAATGGTGACAACTACGACGGCCCTCAGTTACCTCATAATATAGAATACTCTCTTCGGATGGACTGTTACAGCGAATGGAAGACAGCAGAAACATACGGATTATCCCAGCAACCAGGACCTAGAGATGAATATTTTAGTACACTTTCTTTTACAGGTCTGGATTTACACACACACACACACACACACACACACACACACACACACACACATATATATATATATATATACACATATATATATATATATATATATATATATATATAGAGAGAGAGAGAGAGAGAGAGAGAGAGAGAGAGAGAGAGAGAGAGAGAGAGAGAGAGAGAGAGAGAGAGAGAGAGAGAGAGAGAGAGAGAGAGAGAGAGAGAGAGAGAGAGAGAGAGAGAGAGAGTTTGTGCATGATTTGGATTTTTAAGATAGCTTTAACATTTTTCGGTCATATCGCTACAATGTCTGCAGTGTGGTAGTTGATAGTGATGCCTAGTACTGGGGCATCATGCCACAGACATGTAGCAAAATATCCCTCCTACTCAGATTATCCTGACACCAGGTTGACCTGTCCTAACACTAACTTTTTAATGATAAGCGTGTAGGGAGGCAACATTTAGTGCCACTTTTATGTAAATCTAAGACCTTACAGTAAATTCTATTATCCCTATAATGTTTTCAGCAATGTAAGTATCCATTCGTATTTGATACCAACCACTTCTTACAATGCACACATATAATGTCAGTGTTAAATTTTAGTTAGGGAGTAATGGTAATTTCTGTTTGAAACCCAGAAGAGAAAAAGATATAAGACTTTGATGGCTTTCTACTGCAATTGACAAACAATAGTTGATGTAAGTTCGATATATGTAAATTATGTAGCAGGGTCCCGAGTGGCCGATTGGTATAAAGCGCTCACTGTTACGAATCAGTGACATTTTAGCAGCTTCTCGTGGTTCGATGGTTATTTCTGACGTCTTCCCAGGTTCTTTCTCCACCATTTATACTGGCCACCATGTATAGCCTATATTGAAAAATGGTGTTAAACCCTGCAACAACAACATAAACAATAACATTTTGTGGCCATTGTTGTGACGTTTTCGTGGAAATTCAACTTGAATTAACAATGGTAATTTGATTGCTTCATAATTATTTGGTCTAGTTTCTTACCTGTAAAGCATGTAAATGAGTTTGTAACTATGCAGTCAACATCGAATATTTTCTCGAGGCTCCGCTTTCGCGAAACATAGCAATGCTACGTAGAAAACGACTACGCGTAGGTCCTTTTCGTCCAACATCAAGATACCAACGTGGCTTCTTAAAGCTGTGCGAGGATCTAAAAACTCCCAAGTGTCACAGGACACGGTCTGAACATCTGAGAATGCAAACTTACTGATACAATTTATACACAATTGAAATTGTTCAAATCAAGAAACGAAACCTCTAATAAAATGCAGCTGAACTTGACATTAGGATTAGGTTTTACTGTATTATGCCTTTAATAAAAGTTCCTTATCCAAGCATTTAAGAATACGAATAGACGCTTGCGTATACACGTGTGACTTCTCAAAATAGCTTTGATGAAATTAAATTGCTAGCAATCAAGACCAACAGATAATGGTTGTTCGTGTGCAAAGATGGTATGAACACTTTAAATTTAATTCTCTTGGTAATTTGCGTGATTACAACGTTGGTTTAGGAATGTAAGTATGTACAAACTAGATAACGTGCACGAACTCAGTTAATGCCTGGACAGGTACATAATTCTAGTTTAATTAAAGTCGAAGTAAAATTATCCAGTCTGTGACATATGTTCCTGCTGATTGAATCTGCATCTATTAGATAAATTGGAATCATGCCAACTATATTTAGGCTAAAGCAAATTGCGTGCACTATGTCGACATTGGGACAAGGAACTCTCAATTTCAACAACTTTAATTATAAATACCTTGCTGTTTGTTCATACAGATACTGATAACCACACATATCTGAACACCATGTCAGTGATGCATTCATTCTTTATGGTAACATAAGCAATGTTTATGTTCACCAGATTAAGATTTGGTTCAGATTTAATACTACTTTGAACGTGCAAAAGTTATACATTTTTCTAATGTTGCCATTCATGTGTGCTATCACTATTCATTTAGCTTAATTGTTAAGATAAAGTCATTGTGACCAGAAGAAGAAAAATGGTTCGGCACAGTAAGAGTAAGAACAAGCCATATTGACTTTGGGTTCAATAGGTCAAGGAGCAAGGTTTATAAACTGAAAAAACAACAAAATAAAACTAGTTTAAGTACAATGACGTGGTCTTAGGCGATATAACTTGTGAAGTCATTGGGTTATATACAAGGTGATTATGAAGTGACTTTTAAGAATAACAAATAGTTTTCACATAATAACATTATCTGTACATGACGAACTTGACTAAGGAAGAAGGCTCTTGAAATGGAATCCAAACATTAAAGTCACTGACAGAGAGATAGATGAAACACGATTTCTAAACAATAACATTAGTTCTGTATCACAAACATGGTACAGGTGGAAGGAAGAAGCCAGGTACAAGGAGAAAGAAACAACCTAGGACAAGGGAAGCAAATTTGATTCGGGTCAAAATACAAATGGTCTGTAAAATTAAAGAAACCAAATCAAACGTTTGTGCATGAATTTAGCTTTCTAGACAAGAGGCATTACATATGGGTCAGCCGTATTTTGTTCTTATTTATAGCACTCTTGTTAATATTTCAGAAAAATCGTCCTTTATGCATAAACTAACACAAAGTTGATCTTGTCCTCATTAATGGACATAGCTGAGCATAGTGTTGTGAAGATTCAAATCTTCAAAATACATGTAGGTGATATCTTTACTTATACTATATTCATGCATTTGTGATGTAAGGATGGAGATATATTGAATATGAAGTTTGCCGAAATGTCTAACTATGAAGAAGCTATCATATGTAGATAGAAATTTATTAGTTAATGAAAACGTTCGCTGTTTTGTTTTCCCTTTCTCCTTTTAAATTCACCAGTTTTGATAATGTAAAAAATAAACATTATGATTGCAGCACAAAATAAGACGACAACACCGCATGGAGCGTAAGTTAGATATATTCATATCAAATTTAAGGACAGGCACATAATTAAGTGCTTGAATTGAAATGACTCTTTGAAATAATCGGAGACCAGTCTTATGACCAAGTGATTAGAGTATCCTCCTCGGATGCTGTCTGTCGCGGGCTTGAACCTTGATCGAATCATATCAAAAATGCATAAGAATGGTACTAGCAGCTGCCTTGCTCGGTGTTCATCATTATGGGGCTAGTGCTTGGACTGGTCAGGCAAGTGTCAGGATAATGTTACTGGGTGGGACATTGTACGTACACAACATATTTCAATATTTCTTTCCAGAATATCCAAAATACAGGTTTTGTGATTTCCTATTGATCCAGTACATCCTTGACAAGACCATCATAGAGCAATTCAATGGTTCAGTGAACTTTAGCAAAGACTTTGACATGAAGTTGAAGAGAATGCCCTACCCAGCATATATTAAAGATCCACTCGTGTCGATACTGCAGTTCATTTTGCCTCTTTACATTGTTCTCAGCTTCCTGCTAAATGCACTTCAAATATCCAAAAACATTGCCTACGAAAAGGAGAAATTGCTGAAGGTACGAGTATATTGATAGAATTGTATATTGAAGATGTGAGGACAATATTGTTGGCTTTTGCTGTCACTGTGATGTCATTAGGGCCAGTGCTTTGCAATTGTTTTTAGCTATCATTATCCAATGCAAACGTGTTATCCCCATTATAACACATTTTGATCATTTTAAGATAATACTGCGAAAAATTCACTCTTGCTATCGTTAACTCTGATTAAACATCATGCTATTGCAAGGGTGCTTTAGGGTTTGACAGCAAGTAATCGATTTCATGAGACAAAATTTCAAATTCAACATTGTTCATATACATAATAAATTGCTACTTTGGTGCACACAGTTATGCATAATAGACACACGTCACACTGTCATGCAGCTGAGCTATCTGTTCAGGATAAACATTAAATGAAAATATTAAAGTGTGAATTTTTGAGTTTAATTGCATCAGCAAAGTACCGTCAAACATCCAATAAGGTAAAGATACCTTACTAATTAATGAATTAATCCATCAGTTAATAGGCTATAAGTCATGGTTATAATATTAAGACACATTGGAACACATTAGTTATTCACTGTACTTTCTGATTTTACGTAAATGGAAAAGCAAACAGAAAATGTCTTATAGTTAAAAACATATCTTACCTTTGATGAAAAAGATGATAAGTTACAATGACTAGGAATGATATCGTACCATTGATGAAGAACATGGTATCAGCAACATGCAATGTCATTATGTTGGCGAGATCGCAGGTGAGTTCTATGGTCAACCCTAAAGTAATGATTAAAAGATGCTGAAGATCCTGTTTGCTCTTTTTGATAGTTTTGGTTTCTGCTATATGACGTACCTGTTCAAATTGAAAGTGTGAGTGAAGTTTAGGCTTTTGTGACCATGAATTTGATTTATAAGGTACAACAACATCATTTGTTTTTACATGAGTTACAGTCTGCCTAAATTTTAACGTTTAGAAATAATTTAGCACGCTGCTTTATGC
Source organism: Potamilus streckersoni (assembly GCA_016746295.1). Classification (NCBI taxonomy): domain Eukaryota; kingdom Metazoa; phylum Mollusca; class Bivalvia; order Unionida; family Unionidae; genus Potamilus; species Potamilus streckersoni. The sequence continues at coordinate 617,245 of JAEAOA010001849.1, forward strand.
TGACAACACCTTGATTTCAAACATTTAACGGCATTGTTTTCATCAGTTAATGGTCTATCAGCCTAATGTTTGTTTCCAAAACGTAACATTACTTAGAAACTTTTGCTTTCATCCAGGTTTGGCACGCAGCTTAATACTGACATGAGATCTTGATTGAAGTTTACTTTCTATATTCCACAAGAAGAGTCTGTCTTGATTGCATGCGCTCCATACATGGATTCAAACGATACATCACCTTGATCATCCAGCATTTCGAACAAATTTCATGTACATTTTTAAATTCTTAGAATCTTGCATAAGTTGATTGGATGTGTTTAAAGATTGATATTTTATATTAACCATTATTAACTCTAAACTGAATTTTACCATTTTAATCCCCAAGAATGATCTGCCTTGATTGTATTCGGATTCAAAAACATATCAGCACGATTATTCAGGATTTATGGCAAATTTTCGGTATAACTTTAAAATCTTTTAATTTGGCATAAGTTGATTGTAAGTGCTTAACCACTGACATTTTTTAAAATAAAACTAACCTTTATTTGTTGCACATATCCAGGTTTCTTTCCATATCATTTTTCTGTTAAAGACCATACAAGTTGTAAAATGTTTGAGCTACATGGTAATTTATAATATCTAGAAATCATATCTTACCTTTGGTGAAGAAAATGATATGGGCAACATGCAAAAATTAAAGTGTTCAGATTCAGAGTTTGGACGAAGTTTAGTTTTTATGACCATGAATGAGTTAGATTTTTAAGTATCCGCAACATCGTTTTCTATATACATGTTTTACTGTCTGAACATGACATCTCCTACTTAAATTTAGTATGGCTTATTTAACCTGGCTTTCATTAATTAAATTTATTAATGCTCATTCAATTTGGCATCCACTACTTTTATTTAGTATGGCTCATTTAATTTGGCAACCACTACTTAAATGTAGAATAGCGCATGCTGTAATATACGATGTAACTTTGTATGGATCATTTAAGTTTTAGGCCAATTTTAACACGATGCTTTATGCTGATAAGACCTTGAACACATTTCATTTTCAGCATAAATCTGCATTATTTTCATTAGTTATGGCACCTAATGTTCTATCAACCTAGCTTTCATTTCCAAAACGTACATTACTAAGTCATCTTTGATTTGAACCAGGCATGTAGCATAATACTGACATGGGATCTGGCTTGTATATTACCTCCTATATTCCCACAAAAAGTGCCTATCTGGATTGCACGCGCTCCATATTCGGATTCAAACGGCACATCACCTCGATCATCCGGCATTTTGGACAGAAATTCGTAGAATCGTACATAAGTTGATTGTAAGTGGTTAAACGTTGATATTTCTATAATTATCCTTTATTGTGGTGCATATCCTGATTCCTTTATACATTGTTTTTCTCTTAAAAACCATGCTGAACAAAAGAAGGCTACTCAAAAGCAATTGGTGGTGCTGCTGGTGATAATAATTACAGTTAAGACTTATTGGGAATTGTATTTGTGATCCATCACAGCCGCTTATTTGTAGATTATGAACACGTCAGCACGCTAATCGAGATTATTACATTTACATAGTTTAAGATGAGCGAAAACACAGATAGAGAGATAATTGGTGTTGTTGTTAATGATGATGATGTTGTTGTTGTAAGGATTAACGACATTTTCAGTACAAGATGGGCCATACATGGTGGCAAGTATAAATGGTGGAGGAAGAACTAAGTAAAACCCCTGGCAGAACCCATGAGAAACTACCGGCAAGAATTATCATGTACCATCATTGGCCGAATCCGAGACTCTAACCCACTCAGACAGAGATGACAGTGATCTATAACTGTGAGGGCTTTACACCATTCGGCTACTCGGGGTCCCATAGGGAGAGAGAGAGGTTTCAGATCATATCAGTCGATGAGGCATTATATGACATATATTACACTTACACTGTACACAATATAATACATCATGCTATAAAACGTTCATTTTGAATTAATGCACAGTTTTCTTAGTTACTAGTAACAACATTATCTCTCTTCAGAATTGATTGCATTATGTTTCAAAATTATAGTGGTATTTAAGAACACTTTCAAAATCTCAAAATTGTTTCGTGTACTCAAACAGGAATCTATGAAGATGATGGGTCTAAACAACGTTGTCTACTGGCTGTCATGGTTTGTCAAGTGTCTTATCTACCTGGCTGTTGCCATGCTTTTCTATACGCTACTGTTGACCATCAAGTTTACAGAGAAAGGAAATGTTCTTTCTTTGACAGATCCCACATTGTTCTATGTGTTTCTCTTCTGCTACAGCCTGTCTGTCATTGCATTCAGTTTTATGGTGAGCACATTTTTCAAGAAAGGTGAGTCGTATTTGATCTTGCATTATTATGTTCTGATCACCATGTGAACACATTTTGGAAACGGTATAACATCGTCCCGTTCATTTATATTTGTTCTTTCATTATGTTTATAGCGGTACAAGTTAAAACCTAGAATCGAAATTTCACAGTAGTCATTTTGAGAAAGTAACACCACAGTGTTACTTTAAGACAGTGTTATCTTTAGAATTATCTGTGCTATTTTCACTTTTTCAAAATGATGTCATATTATTACTTTTACAATTGTAATGCCATTTTGTTATGTTTAAAAGATTAGAAATGAGAAACGATCTTTTTCCAATATATTTTATACACAAAGTAACACATTACTTACGGACATAAATCCATTTGAAACGATGTATAGTTATTGTTCCAAATGTAGCATCCTATGAAAGTAAAGTGTTTATTTTATTATGAGAGCAATTGAGGATTATCAGCCATTATTCTGTGTATCAATAGGTTCACTGCCAACATCGCAACAAAAATTCTACTCGAATTATAGCATACAACATCATTGGTAAAGCATTGGAAAGAATTAAACTCATTAGCAACAAAACAAAATATATTTACAGAAACAAATTTACAACGTGGCAATACAGTTGTGTGGCAGCATGGATTTACTTCTGCTTCTGAATTAGTGTTCTCTGAAAATGTTATTATCTTATGAAACATTCGTTCTAAAATATTCGCACTGAATATAGATGCAGGAGAATATCAATATAATGATTTGTTATCTAAAGTGCCATAGGACTAAACATGTTCAATTATAATAGTTTTATGTTGCTTTCGCTTAACATAATACATTAATTTGGAAAAAGTAGGCATTATTTGTGAACAGATAGTGTTTGGTACCAACACGACGAAGAAAAACACAACCATGATTTCAAATGCAGTACTTCTTGAAAGCAATGCATTAGTTTTAAAAAAATACAGATAAGAACTATATTTTATTTGTTACATTTGAATGCTATAGATATACCTTATTTTATTTAAAGGCCACAATAAACTTTGGCTACGTTTGAAGTTCAATTTGCATAGTTGTCAGATTCTTCAGTTGAGTCTGTGTGTTTAATGCCTATACTTATATTTCATTTCGCAGCAAACATTTAGTAGTTTTAAGAAATTGATTTACATGAGATAAGCACAAATGAAAATTGTAATGCAGACAATGCAATAGATTCATAATTTTCTTGATATGAGAATTTAGATATCATATTATTATCCTTGATTTATGTCATGGAAAAGAACAATTGTACTATTTTGATTTTTAACACATAATACAGGTCTATTATACATCAATATACTAATCACTTGATATAATTATAAATTACTTACATTCTTGATACAGCTAACACTGCTGCCTTCTGTGCTGGAATTTTGTTCTTTTTGACGTTCTGTGTGTTCTACTTTCTGGACAAATACTACAGTACAATGACCCAAAGTCAGAAATTAGCTGCATGTCTTTTATCCAATATTGCGATGGCATTTGGGATCAAAGCCATCGCCATCTATGAAGGAATAGGTAAATCTTGTAATGTCCTATTTCACTTGTTGGTAAATTGATTTGTATAGAAGGTAAGGCATAATGTTAACTAGGTTCGAAGTTTATATTCCATACCATTTTGAGTTGTGTGCGACAGAAATTATGATATTTGTCCTCACTAACGTTGCATCGAAATTGCTTGGAATGCATTCTTGCATACACGGGTTGCTGGATGAGGGTTATAAAAAGGGAACACTCCATGTGTCTACATTGGAGTTCATGAATTGTCAGAGTGTATGTCTCATCAAAGTTCCCGTCCTTCATACTCGGATGGTTTTGATTTATCCGCGCCCCAAACAAAACAAATCTGGATGTTTATTTCGTGCACAATGGCTGAATGAATGAACTAATATTATATCCAGTCCTGTTACACAGATAGTCAACAATCTAGGAAGGAAATTAATTAAAGCACTATTCATTAGATGCTATTCATCTAACTGTATTATATATATATATATATATATATATATATATATATATATATATATATATATATATATATATATATATATATATATATATATATATATATATATATATGTATATATATATATATATATATATATATATATATATATATATATATATATATATATATATATATATATATATATATATATATATATATATATATATATAGATGCAATAAACTGACGACGAACAGTACGAAACTAGTAACTAACTAGCCTAAGCGCTTTCGACTCCCAATGAGTCTTTTTGTCGTAACTATGTTTTGTATTTGCCTTTGAAAAAGACTCATTGGGAGTCGAAAGCGCTTAGGCTAGTTAGTTACTAGTTTCGTACTGTTCGTCGTCAGTTTATTGCATCTATTTTAATTAATCCCTGACAGACTTGATCCCTTGGTGGATCCAGTACGCTTGAGAGGGTTGTTATTTGCCATATGATTTGTATTCTTTATATATATATATATATATATATATATATATATATATATATATATATATATATATATATATATATAAGTCAACAATCTAGGAAGGAAATTAATTAAAGCACTATTCATTAGATGCTATTCATCTAACTGTATTATATATATATATATATATATATATATATATATATATATATATATATATATATATATATATATATATATATATATATATATATATATATATATATATATATATATATATATATATATAGTCTGCTCTGCAGTAACTGCTTTATATTTGTAAACCTATATTAGTCACGCTACTGTTCAGAATCCGAGTAACACCATATAATTATCTCTAAAGCTTTTTTCAGGTTATTCCTCATAGGAAATAATTAACTGTTACATCTGATTTGTTTGTAACAAGCTCTTGTACATCTTAGGTACTCTGAAACAGAACAATAAAGTAAAACTAATTTACGGAATTAGTATATCTGCTTCAGAAACTTTAATGTCATCTGGAAATTGAATTCGCGCGTGTTCTTGCATCATTAGTTCTGTGTTATTATGTCTTAGACTGCAAATAAAGATGTAATATTTAAATTACTTTGAATAAGTTAAAATATTGCGATGTTATCTGTCTATTAGAGTGAATGTTAGCTTACGCTTAATTAAAATATATGCCCTTAGTGTGAATTGTATTTTTCGCTTGGAAAGATTTGACTGACTGCATGCAGTCAAACTAAGTTTTATATGGCCTTTTCAAGCATCTGAAAGATTAATATTCGGTTAGATTATATGAATTTGATTTGCACTCATTGTTTCTCAAACTTTAATTGCGTCTACAATCTCTATTTGACTTGGCAGTTTATCATTGCCTATTTAATCTAGGCCAAGCATGCCCTATAAACAATGCTATGATTGCAGTCTGTTTCTTCAATTTGACTTCATAAAATAGGACATGATTGCAATCTGAACACATCATTTTTTTCTTTTTTGTGTCAGACACAAAGGCATTTGAAACATTTTGCAGGCTTTACTGGTTTATTCAGTCTCAACTCAAAAGTGGCAATGCGAATTCGAGTGTGTCCAGAGGCGTGCATGTTCATGACATGGATCAATTTGGATAAAAAAAATCTCATTACCATTATCATCTTTAAACCCAATCCTTTCTAATGACATATGTATCTACTTAAGTACTTTTAGGCTTATGGGTGGCTGAAACTGAATTAGTGTTTAATACATTATTTTAAACCTCATATATATTTATTATTTTGCTATTCATTTTTAATTTTCATTTAAATCGTATGTTTTGACGTGTTTGTTAAATTATTGAAATTTTAAATTTGGAGACACGTTTATTTAGGTATAACTGATAAACATCTTATATTATGAGGTTTATTCATAATATTTCCTCCTCATCATACTAATATAGAAGGGACCCGGCATGCAGCTTGTATGGTTGAGCCTAGATGGCTCTGCGCTGAATTTTTGAATACTGACTTTATATGGAGAACAGAGCTTGCAAGTATTATTTGCTAACCCCTTTAATAATTAATTGACTAATAGTATAATAAAACAAGTCCCAGAAGAATCAATACTTTGAGCTTAGACCGAACAATTTTCTTTTGAGTATCACATATACTGTCTTGTAAATAGTTTCGAACTGCAAAAATGATAGACTCGGGTCTACTGTCGCATAATACACATTCATATAAGGATTTGTACAGTTTGTAAGGGAGGAATAGGTTGCACAAACAACATTGACCATGATCAGCCGGAACAATTTGCCACAGTAGATCAAGTCCATGTTCATTGCATTTGGATCTGTACTAAAAACAAACATACGTGATAGTTATGATGGTCTAGATGTATTGGCTGATCTGTTAAAGTATTTTTTTTTATCAGGATTAGGAGCGCAATGGAGCAATTTCCATGAGCCAGGGGTAGTGGATGACAACTTCAGCTTACTATTATCCATCATCATGTTGCTTGTGGACACGGCAATCTACATGATTGTTGCAATGTATGTGGACAATGTCCACCCAGGGGAATTTGGTGTAGCACAGCCTTTCTATTTTCCTTTCTTGGTAAGAAAACATTTGATGTGCTTAAATGATTGGGAGAAAGATGGGAAAAGAACAAATAAAACCCCATAAATAAACAACAACAACATAAGGCAAACAAAAATAACATTCTATTATGGACTTGTTTTTTCATTATTGCAAATATAATTTCACCAGTATATTATATGCACATGAGTTTACAAAGCAAAATAAAATGCATCAAATGCACTTACAATGGGAATAATTTGCAATTTGCTTCAAGTTAATATTCATAGTTAGACATTCATTACACGTCAATAGAAAAGCATAATGTTGTGGATTTTAGGTTCTCCTTTTATTTTTGCTTAACGTAAATTCATATCAATGAGGTGAAATGTAGCATTAGAAATTAATGCTACAACGCAGAACATGGTCCAGAGTTGGAGAGTAAAGAATGCAAAAAAAAATTTAATGTGTCAGAGCTCAGATAAAGTCTTCGCTTGACATCTGTTTCCACCACTTGCTGAAATTAACTATAATGCTGAATGTTGGAGGAATGAAAACGTATTATTTTCTAGCCATCCTACTGGTGCGGTAAAAGGATAGACCAAAGAGTTTTCAGTTACGATGACACGGGTTATGCCCCTGAACATTTTGAGAGAGATCGAACAGATATGAAGAGTGGAATATCTATCAAGAACCTCAAAAAGGTCAGTAGAATAAAGCTACTTTCGTGAGTATATTGAATAACATTACTTGTCATGACCATTTGCAGCATTTGTTTGTATTACTCAACTAGTTTCAGAACTTTTGTATCACATGAGGAATTCAAATTTTGATGTGCTGATTTACCAATAATCTTTACCATACGTTGCCAATGAAAATAAAAAGACACCTGCTTATAAGCTTTCTAAATCGTAAGTACAGGGTGTTGCCTGAGGCCCATGGTCAGATTATTGTAAATGGGGAACGTATTTTGATTGACAAGGAGACATTTGTCATCCATCTAAATATTGCGGTCTCGTTTTGAGGCTACTCAAAAGACCTTGCTAGGACTTTTTCACTTTAAAGTTGAAACATGTAACACTTACAGTTCTAAATTTGAGTTATGGCTGGTAATATGTTTTATATAAATATTTGTTTTGTATTTTGTGCTGGCTTTTCTCCATGTATATATGTCAAATTGTATGGTTGAGTTTGGGCCCTATATGACTGAGTTTAGGGACCATCTGACTGGTATCATGTTGTTTACAAAATAAATATTAAATAGCTAATATTTCTCAGTTATATGCTAAGATCATTATTACCTGGAGATAAACATTTTTGCAGTTGCTTAGTGCAAGGTCTATATTTTGTAGAAACTAAGAATGATCTACAAATTTGTTGTTAACAAATGGAACTTGAAAACTACCATAATCCTGGTTTGGTCATTGTTTCAAAGCTATTTATTTTAATTGTGTTTACTTTATAATTGATCATACACAGCTTTCCTTTCATTGTGAAATCACTCTTTTCGATGTGTTCAAGTTTTAATTTGAGAGGATTAATTCGTTTAAAGTATTCAAAGGACAAAAGAACTCAATATGTTCGGACTAAACCACTATTTGGGGATTTTGGTGATTATTGCGAGCTAATGCAAGAAAAGTTTGGATTATATCATTGTGATACATCAAGACTTTTATGGATTAGCATATGAGGTTTTTGAGATATCAACACTGTCTTTCAAGATTTAAAGTCAATATGAATTCATTAGGAACTCTGTACATTTGAACTTGTGATCGAACATTTTGGACAATTAGGAAATTTATTCACAATGTTGTACATTCTGTTTAAATTTTCACTTTTTGTTACGGAAAATCATTTGTTGTATTTAAAAATCTTATATGTTTTTGCTATTTTTCTGTTTTATAGTTTAACCCCACATAAAACATTACTTGAATATTTGATATGCCACTAAATTATGAAACTCTGTCCCAAATAAGATTACAAATTTTATCGAATTTGTACAGATATTTAACCTAGACATATAACTTCAAGAGAAAACACTCCAAATATATTGATAATTCTTTGAAACTATGGTATTATTTTAGATAAAATAGTAATTTCCCATTATTCCTTGAGCATGGCAAATAACAAAATGTGAGTAGAAAATATTCGAAAATCTCTAATGGAAACTTGTCTGTTATGCGCGTTTCATTATTTAAGATAGTGCGCAGTTAGTCCGTCATTAATTATGAAGATAGCGCACAATTAGTTCATCATTAATTATGAAAACCTTTGGTTGCCAATTATGTTAAGCTTGAAAAATATAATTTTGTTATAGTAACGTAATGGCAATACTTGTTACAGAAACAAATGGATAACTATAAAGTGGTTTCGTTTTATCATATGAAACAAGATATATTGGTTTTCTTAAATGCCTGATGTTAGTGTGCATGGTTTGTTTTTGAAGACCGAATACCTACTATACCTTAGGAAGCTACAAGCGTTATACTAATGCTTTGGAAGAGACATGCGTTATGGTCATGGTTTGAAAGCCACATGCTTTATGGTAATGTTTTGGAAGCCACATGCGTTATGGTAATGCTTTGGAAGCGACATGCGTTATGGTAATGCTTTGGAAGCCACATGCGTTATGGTTATGCTTTGGAAGCCACACGCGTTATATTATTGCATCCATTTGGACAAGGATTATATCGCGTGTCTTCAGCAGCGTTTGTTGAGAGCATTTGGTTAGCGCGTGCTTAGTGTCATCAAATCTTTTAAAATGTGAGCACTATCATCATATCAATTACACAAATATGTATTATTGCTATATCGGAGAAGTTTATGTCATGCACATTTTTCGTTGATTTTATATAAATAATATCCTTCGTTTCTCACTTTCTCCCTATATTTCTATTGCCACGTTAATAGTTAGGTCCTTTAGGCTAACTCCACGTCTGCTAAATATTCATAAGTAAATTAAGCATTCTCTGTCTCTACTTATTTCGTAACATATTCTTCATTTATTCATCTCAGAGAATGACTTCTCACAATCTGGCAAAACTGAAGAACCGCTTTATTGACGGATATTAAAAAAATACAAAATTACTTGGATCCCAAGTCAAATTCTTTTGAAGTTAGGACAGTGATGTAATTTCACATAATCATGACAGTTATATAACTAAACATACATGTTCTTTTGCATTAAGAATAATGTCAATGTGTTTGCCATTGTTTTATTTTAATCACTGACTCAACGTTAAATGCTTTGAATTGTTCAAAATGGTAATTTGTTCCGATCACTTTCTAAAGGGTATAGGTTCCTTGATATGGAACAAAAGCTGTCTTAATATGTGCCATTTTACCTTAATATATTCACATTTTGCACTCACCTGAAAATCGTCAGTCAAGGTCTGAAATACCACAAATGTATAATTTAATACATTCCAATTACAAACTTGCATTAGCTCTTTCATTTAGTGTTGGGCCACATCCGTTGTTCACGATCTCTTTCGGTGAATCGCGATATCAAAATTTGAAATCACTATTGATCCAACCAGTCTTTAATCTTTGAACCAGTCCAAAATTTGGCTAACCGGGCGCTAGGTAATTTTAAGTATTTTTGATGGCTGTCTGGTTTTTTTTTTACTAGTATTAACTTATCGCAAATCATAATATGACAGTATTAAAACCTATTGATTACACACCACCAGCATCACTGAGTGATCACATGACTGTGTCGTTTACTTGAAATCAGCTCAGCTAGGAACAAAGATAATGGCTAAATGAATGGCTAATTGAATAAGTAACTATCCTGAATTATCATAGTCAAATATCCAAGGAGAGATAAGAACTGATGTCATTTGAGTTAACAGGTTTTGATTTAGAAAACGAGACATTTATTTAACAGATTTGTGATATTATGATAAGAAGTAACATAAAGCGTAACGGAACAAGATAATAGCATTGCAGCAAGTTCTGAATCTTAGGAGCCCAAACTGATAGCGTAGCAACGAGTCACGGCAACATCATATAGCATGGCAAAGAGTTATAATGGATAAAATTACAAAGCCATAGTGTTCCAGGATGTTTAGGGCAAAAGGCCATTGGGAGAACACTGACATGTATAATTATACTGATACATGTAGAAATCTGAGTTCAAAAGAAGACGGTTAATATTTTCAAGAGATTTCTTCGCCAGCATATTAATATAATTTGACCATAATAGATGATGAAGGTGTTCATAAATACGTCTACGCAAACGTGCATATTTAAAACGATGTATTATATCAGCAAATCTCAATGGCCAATAAAATACCTATTGAAATTTGTATAAAGCTCCTTCTAATGTTTTACCAGACAAAATTTAAATTAGGTTTACCAGACCCTCATACGAATGAGATATAATGCCATGTGACGTCGGGTGGAATAAGACCTCTGCACTTAGTACCCATTCGTTGCATTTTGGTATTAATTTGGTCCTATGGTTACTCAATAGAACTTATTCATAGGAAGAAACCATTATGCGCAGATAGCTTATTAAACATATTTTGCAGGAATTTTGGTCTGGAGAAAGCAAGACTGTGGCTGTTAATGATTTGTCCTTGAACCTGTATGAAGGTCAAATAACCTCACTTTTGGGTCATAATGGAGCAGGAAAAACCACCACTATGAGCATGTTAACAGGTTAGTGCTTAATTTTGGATATCTGGATAATTAGCGAATGTGCTTGTTCTATTTCAGTTGATCGTAACTGTATTTTGAAGAGTGATTTCCATCATTAGAATCAATTAAAACAATTACACCTTATATTATTATGTTATATCTTTGTATCAAATCAAGTAAATAGGATAAAGCCAAAAAGTTAATAGACATGCATGTCCCACTTATGTGAACCGACAGTCACATGAAGGTGTAACTCCGCATATTTCGATTGGCCAGTTTTAAATATTGTTACTTATGTAACTTAATTAAATGATTTAACATTTTAACATTAATTAGTGGCTTATCTTACTAATTTGCAATTGTCATCATGTATAGCTAGGGAACAAAGTAAAAGGCATTGCACGAATAGTCAACTTCGCAAATATGGCATCATAATATGGAGAAGCTAAATGAAAAGTTTATAATGATATTAAAATCCTTTGGCATTTAAAGGTTCATTTAAAGATCTAGGAAACTTTCTACAATTGATTCCAGAAATGAATGCATTCATAATGTACCACTTGAAGACCTAAAGTAAGGTGTCAATCATTTTATATCTCAGAATAAATTATCATCTTTTAGTGTTTCTTTTTTTCAAGAAAAATTGTTATATTCTTATATGAAACAATTAATACTCTGCAGAACGCAAAATCAAAGACATAATATGCACTGACTTTGTTGGTAGGCATGTAATGATCAGTTCAACCGTATGGAAGTTTGACTTTAACAAAAGTTCAAAGATTTGTCATCTTAAAAATAAACATTATTGACAGAGAAACGGAAACAGCTAGAAAGTCGTTATTTATTCAGTTATCCCAAACATGATGATAAGACAAGTATTCAGCCATTTATTTTTGTTAACTCACTTCTTCTTCTGAGCTCTCTCTCTCTCTCTCTTTCGGAAAGTTCCCATTTTACAGTTGGTAAACACCGCTATTTTAATTCTTCTGCTCCTTCAGCACTTGGAATCTCTACCTTCGATATTTTTGGACACAAATTACTGTAGACAGGTGCATTAGTCATTCCTGCATTCAATTTATGTGAAAGACTCCGTTTGAATAATAATGTATCAAACGATATACAGACTTGACAAGCCATCAACATTTTTCATAGCACATGAAAATCTTATAATTATGTTTTGACATTCTTTTTCTATTAGCATTAGGAAATCCATGTGCCTTTAGATGCAACAATATAGCAGATTACGCATTCAAAGCAACTTTCAAAGAACTTGGAAGGGTTGCTAATCTTGTAATTGATTTCGCTATATTGCCATCATGTGTTCTCCGTGGTATAAACATTTTCGTGTTAGATCTAGTCTAAACACGTGAACTCATGATTTCAACAATTTTTCTGTGTACATTGTAGTGTTGCTAGTGGCGACAAAGATTGATACATTTATCAGCCATGTGTAGCCAACAATGTGTATGAAAAGAAACACTTTATTAAGGCTACTTATGGTGTGCAAGATAATATCTTCAAACATCTCATGGTGAAAGGAAAACCATTTGCCATATATAATACGAAAGCTTGTCAATGGAGAGCAGCCTGTTATTTTGAAGGATTTACAGATGTAAATGTTGCCAGTTTTGAGTAACATAATCACAAAATCACTATGTAAACATTTACGCTTGTATCACGAATTTTATTTTCGGCCAGAATAATATCTCATCACAAGCTGGGTGGGGGACAAACGTCTATGATATTTTGTATTCTGCCATTCAGTTAATGTAGTGATGCAAATGGTAATCTGAAACATAATCATAATGTTAGAGAAAAAATATATAAAGTTGGATCTTATTTTTTAATATTGTTTCTATATATTAATGCAACAGTAGCAATACTAACATTTGATTACGTGTCTCTTGTCCACATTGTTTTGCAGTTTTGGTGTAACGAAATTTAACTTCATTATATGGAAACCATTATTGGCAGTGGGCGTAGAGAGGCTTACATTTGACCAAAGAATCTATGCCCGTCATCGCTCAAAATATCATTGAAATTTAAGTATGTTTCTTTGTATCCCCCGCCACAGGTTTCATCTCTCCAACTAGCGGCACAGCTATAGTCAACGGTTACAATATAAGAACTAGCATATCCAAGGTTCGTGAAAATATGGGTATGTGCCCACAGCATAATATCCTTTTTGACTCCATGACAGTTGAAGAACATCTCAAATTTTTTGCTCTGGTAAGATACTTATTCTGTCTAAATTTGTTCATACTGTCATCACTTTTATTTTGTGGCAATGTCTCTTTTGATGCATTTATATACATTTGTACAATGGTTTTCTTTTCAAAGGCTTTTTTCAAGAGAGGACACGAGTATTCAGAAGCCGAATAAAAAAATAATTTTTTTCAAGATTGGCTCTATGAGAGAAGGCATCACTTTTATAAAGCCAGTTTTCCATTACATAGGAGTATCTTCATAAAGGGGACAACCGGAATTTCATTCAGCTATATATAGTACAGTGGTATCTCTGTACAGAGTATCCTTTATAACATGGCTTCTCAAATACTATGCATATAGTCATTGCACTCATTTATGGGATGAATGCAGTTTTAATTTTTTTAGCGACTTCAGTATGATTTGTATTTAAGTCGGCCTGTACTGCTGACGTAAGAAATAGCGTAATAAGAGACCACATGACCGATCTCGCGAGAATTGAAGTGATGTTTTGAGGTCAAATACGCATTCTTAACATTTGTTTACTCGGGACATTTAAAACCTTAAAAGAACAAGGTGTATTTTTTTTTAATTTGTTGCCAGAATATTTTTATTCTTCGTCTGATTTTTGGATTCAATAATTTATTTTTCTGGACACTCAACAAAGTGACTTTCTTATACAAAATTTCTGAAAGATATTCAAGGAAATTCTGGAATTAGTCGGAAACAATGACTGTTTTTTAAGTGAGGAATTATTGTTATTCATACATTGGACTACATCTGACGTCATCGTTCTCCATATTTGTACGTTGTCGGGACTCGAACCTGGATTCTTATAAAACTATTTAGTGAAAAGACTTGTGTTTTTATTCTTAGAATCATATTTTGATTATATTCACCAACTGCAAGTCCTATTTACCAATTTGTACGTTGTTGTCTAGGGAAATTTGTTTTGTTGAAATATACAAAGCTTGTTGGCTTTTACTCTTTTTCTTCGTTACTGAGTACTAGACCTTGTCTCGTAACAACACACACACACACACACACACACATATATATATATATATATATATATATATATATATATATATATATATATATATATATCAGCTATAAGGATGCAACTTTTGTTTCACCTGTCTTAAATGCAGAACTCCTGGTAAATCTTTCTGATTACGTTTGACATTTATACGTGAATATAAATAATTATTTATTCTATCCACTCATATCTAGTTTCAGTGTTTCTGTTTTGCTAGAAAATAAGTCAAAACACACAGAAAAGGCAAATGGATTGTACAACTCGTTTTCTTTAAGGGTTTCACTGGCGTTGACCAAAAGAAGCAGAACATGTAAACACTTTTATTCTCTTGGCTTTGGTTAAAATACTTCTATAGGAAGTTTAAACTAAGATATGATACAGCAAGTAATTTATTTCTTGAATCAGATGGGTTGATTAACTACCCATGATCATTGATGAAACACATGTAAGCCAGAGGCATTTATTTTCTTCCTCGCAACTTTTAGTTTGAAGGAAGCCCGTGGATGATTTACATCAATATTTGCAATTATGTTGTAGTATCAAAGTTGTTATAAAATTGATCTCTTTATATCCAATGGACATCTTCCCCATTAGTAAATGTAGGTGCCTATACAAATTTAATATTTATAGTAAAATTACAGAAATTAATTCTGACATAAAAAGTGCCTATTTATGGTATATATGAATCCTTGATTTTAAGTTGAAGGGCTGTTCATGGGGCGATGTCAACAAAGAAGTGGAAAAGATGTTAACAGTCATTGGACTACAAGCTAAACGAGATGCCCAGTCACATACACTCTCTGGAGGGCAAAAGCGAAAATTGTCAGTGGGGATATCTCTTATTGCTGGTTCAAAGGTGAGATTTCGTTCTTATTGTACTTTTCACAAAATTACATAAATTGAAACCGTCAACACAAATATTTATTTATAGTCCAAATTTTAATTAATTCTTAGTCATTTAAATTTTGATCCTGTATCCGCAATCTGTACTAGACAATGTTTGGATAACATTATACATTTTTAATTACTGTGTTTATTTGTTTCATTTTCAAATGGACAATGTTTTTAAAATTCCTGTACTTTTTGTTGAGTGCTTGCGTATGAAGGTTTTCAATCATTTAAATTTCATCGGAAATCAGCAGAGACAAGGTCGTATTTACCTTACCTATGGACATTAAGGATGTACTATGCATGCATTTTCTATGTATAGTGTTTAGTAAACCCACACTAAGATAATGATGTGACTTATTTCTAGGCATTTCGACAGATTCCCTACATACTGCTCAAATTGTATGATCAATGGACAACATATCTAAACTCAGGATTCATTTATGGAATTAACATATATTACACACCAAAACTGGTTATTGTGACCTACTTTCTGGCATTTATTTACGATTGTAAAAGAAAATCATTTTTGATCTTTAATTTCTATGATATTTGCACCAATCCATTACTGTGTTTGCATATGTTTATAAAATGTAGAACTCAGCAACGCTGGGACCAACGACCTCTGTTCGAGGTTTATTCAGTATTCATAAAATGTTTTGGGGAGTTCGTATTTTGATACCCGTTTTCCAATTTCCTCCAAAAGTTGCGCTGCTTTGGATGCTTATATGTTGCTGAAATAATTAGCCCCTATGACGTACTTTCTATATTCGCTTCAACTTGACTTTAAAGTAGGATAGTGCTTTACACCAGGAAGTATATTTAAGGTTATGCGTTACTCAAACTTGCAGACACTAAGAGTGATAATGAATTTGGACAAATAAAGCTGATATTTGATACAAACGTTTTCCTTCTCTCACGGGAAAAGATCATAAAACAAACCCTCAATCTGGTTGCGTATTGAAAATTCTTCAGATGTGACTGCGAATAAAGATTTTCAATTTTGTCGTAAAACACAATGGTAAAAAGTAATTCTCATTATGCGACCGTTTTTAAAGAAACCAACCAATCATGTTGGACATCTTGTGATTATTATTTCAGGTGATAATTCTAGATGAACCTACTTCAGGAATGGATCCCTCGGCTAGACGACAGATCTGGGACATTTTACAGCAGTTCCGCCAGGGCAGAACTATTCTATTTACAACACATTCTATGGATGAAGCGGATATCCTAAGTGACAGGATTGCAATTATGGCTGAAGGAGTCGTCAGATGTTGTGGGACATCCATGTTCCTCAAAAAACTATATGGTTAGTAACTGGAAATGTTGCCATTGCTCTAAACCATTTGTCTAGTTTTATTCACCCAATGTGGAATGTTTCCATATGTAGTAAACTGTAGCACAAGCAGATCGACATAATAGTTTCTATTCTTTACATCAAACTATTTTAGAAATGTTTTAAGAGTTTTTACATCTTATCAAAACAAATGTTCCATTATTTATCCTAAACTCTCCAAAGTGTACATACATATAGTAAAAGGAGAAAATGTGTACATACATGCATGCATACAGCAAACGGAGAAAAGTGGAAGGTTATCGTCACATTAGTTATGACTCATTCGTTAGACTGGGATCATGTACTCTTTAATTCGTACCTCGCAATTGTAATTAAGTGAAACTTGGATAATGTTCTCTTTAATTCTGAGTCTCAATACTAAGTTGAGAAGGTAATATTTAGCTTGGGCTGGAGACACAGTGTTTTTACTAAAGTAAATAACTCAATTGAAGTCGTTTTATGTTGAATAATAGTTTTCCAAATATATTTATAATCTATACTCTAGAAAATAATGAATGATTACATTAATGAAATAAAATTGAAAATATTTCGTGTCTTTGTTCATATCTTTTTTAGCAAGTCATTTTTATTGCAACTGGAACGAGAGCACAAACCTTCTGATCTGCCAGAAATTAAATATCAGTACCTCACTCATAAAATATACATCATAATCACTCATAAAATATACATCATATGAAGCAACTTTGAGAGGGGGCAGGAATATAATAGCTAATATACTTCTAATTATTATAGTGATTCTGAAGTTTCCTATACGTAACGATTGATAGTATAGATTGTGTTGAACAACGTTTAGCTACATGAATTTTGCTCTATTTGTTTAGGTGCTGGATACCACATGATCATTGAAAAGCATCCAAGCTGTGATGTTGAGGCTTTGACTCAGCTGATACAGACTCACGTTCCCATGGCAACACTGGAAAGTCAAATCAGCGCAGAGCTTTCCTATCTTTTGCCTTTTGACGAAAGCCCTAAATTTGCAAAGCTCTTTGAGACTGTGGAGATTTCAATGGAGCAGCTTGGAGTTACCAGTTTCGGTATTTCTTTGACAACAATGGAGGAAGTGTTTTTGAAGTAAGTTGCCTTTTATTCCAGTTTTGCTTGCCTTAAGAGAGAGAGAGAGAGAGAGAGAGAGAGAGAGAGAGAGAGAGAGAGAGAGAGAGAGAGAGAGAGAGAGAGAGAGAGAGAGAGAGAGAGAGATGCATATCTAATTTTCAAATTTTCATCAGCATCAGTAATCTGAACATTACGATATTATGCCAAGCAGGTTTGAAAATTATATATTGAAAGGGTACAGCATTTAATTTTTAGTGTGATATTCTATTTGTATTTATTTGGAAAATACTCTTTACACGTGAATGTCTAGATGATGCAGATGAAATATGGAGCATTATGACTTTCCCAATGATACACAGTCGCATCTAACCTGGTCTGGCCTGGGTGAAACTTGCGAACCTTTTTTTGAGAGATAAATGCTCTAGGAACTGGGCTACCATGACTACAAATTATTAGGATAGATATTAGAATCTTTTGAGCAGGGTGACGTGGAGTGGGGTGGACGCAATATTTGTACCACAAAGTTTTGTTCTCATAACGTTTATAGCAAAAACGAGAGAGAAAGAGAGAGAAAGAGAGAGAAAGAGAGAGAGAGAGAGCATTGTGATTAGAACATTGCACAGGAAGTTATACTTTACAGATATGTGATAGCATGTATGTATACATATCTGTATAAATAACAAAGCAGTATATATCCTTGTTGTTCTGGGATATGCTGTATTGCAACTTTGCCTCTCTCTTTTGTGAATCTTTGTTATTTAAGTCTCTGCTTGGAAATGATCCCACGCAGGTTCCGTGTTCCTTCTCATTCAATTATAAAGCATATACCTATCTTGGACACAATCTGTTTTGACTTCAAGCTGCTTTTGATGGATTTTGCTTCATTTTCGGTCTTGCAGTTTTATTCTCAGTTGGTGATTATTGATTTTAAGGAATCCACTAAACTAACACACCTGTTCTTTCCTTTACTAGCCATTCCATTTACTGTTGTCTTTCACTTTTGGTAGGCTTTTGTAGAATGCACTTGAGCTTTTAAAAGGGTATTGTGAAATATCACTAAGCTAGTTGAAACAAATATATAAACCATCTAGATGTAAATATGCTGATATAACTGAACCATTATTCTATTCTTATTGCCTTTTGTTGTCGTTATAATATCATTCCGTACAAAAGAACTCTAAAAATTACAATAGAATGCAATGTCATTCCCGGTTTCTACTACTATATTTGGCACTGAATTTTCAAACACAAAAGTTATTTTTATGGAGAGTCATCTTGGCCTAGAGAGGAAGAATTTAAAGTAGCAAATTTGACTGAAATTCATTACAAACTACCTAATTAACCGTAATTTTATAAACTTCTGCTGAAATGATAGATTGAGGATAGATTATGATGTAAGCCATTGAAAACAACCATGCCATGAAATAGTAGTTAAAAGTCTAAATATAAATATCGCCAATTTGTTATTTATAGAGTTGATGTCAAATACCATTTGTCATAATATCGGCTAACGCTGTAGTATACATTTCACATTCAAATGTCTTTACAATTTTGCATTTAGGTCATTACAACTTGTATTTGGCATCCCGTATTAAGTCTGTTTTACATAAAGTCTTACAACATTATAAATGGGTAATGTAAATTAGTAATTTAACCACATTAAACAAGTAAGTTGATGTGACTCCTATTTCACATTTCACTGACTTATGTTTAATCTCAAGCGCTTTTCATGTCAAAATCACCAAACATTATGTGATTGTATAGTGCTTAGTAATTCACCCTTACGCGCAAAGAATATCATTGTGACCTACATTTTACATTTAATGTCTGTTTCAAACGTTCGTGTTTGACAGCCACAGAGGATTTTTATGCACTCTATATTACCATTAAACCTATATTAAACACAGTGGTTGAGTTAAGTAATCTTAATGAGTATTTCACTAGTATTTATTAGGTCACAATTACATTTTAATTTTCATTGACTTCGTAAAATATTGTTTTATTGTTTATGCTTGGATCGTTAAACTAATTAATTTGTAAATCTATTTTAGTACCATATGCTTGCCAAGTAGGCCAGTTGTGACTAGCATTTCCCATAGTATTGACGTAGGTAATTCTCTGAATTACACTCATTATCACATCATGCTAAATTTTTAATGATCTGATGTAGCTGTTGGAGTGAAATGCTTTTATTTCATCAATACGTCATAATGGTCCACACTTTATACTTAGGTGAAGTTGTTTAAATTACGTGTTTGCTGTTCAGCTCACAAACTCTGTTCATGCTAGAATAATTAAATTGATTAGGATTTGCGTCTCTGATATTACCACACCTTTGCAATAAATTAACTGTCAAACTTATAATTAATTATCTAATGCTTTTGGCATATAATCCTACATAGAATCATGAAACATTTTAAGTGAATTCACCTTTTTCATTTATTGTTTCTCTCGTTATAACACGTATTTATGCCATATATTATAATCGTCAATATTTCTGTGTCAATGGCATATATTTCATATTAATTACTGTAATGAGTTGCCATCAACAGAATTATTGTGTATATACATGTGGATGCGTATGGTGTATGTTGTGCAATATTTCTATCAGATGTGGTGGATAATCAAGGTAGTCACTGATGCCCATAGTATATTAAATCTTGTGTTACTTTCTGTCACTCCATGATTAATCGAAGCCTGTGAGTTTGACCCAGAAAAAAATTATGTTTCTAGAGATGCACAATGATGATTTTTTATACACATAATTTAAGAAGAATGATGCTTAAAGGAATAATGCAAAATAACATTAATCTCTGCTCATTATCAACTTATTACATCAACTTTGATATCAATTAATTTTTTATAATATTTTATGTCCCGTACGGCAAGAAACACCCAGTCTTTTGTGTCGATCAAGAGTATAAATTTAAAATTGGCAAAAGATGAAATATTTATATGTAAAGAGAATCAAATTGAAATATAATTTTAATTGAAATAGTAACGAACATATTGTTTAAAGATCACTATCGTGGTAGCCTAATTTCTGAAGACTGACATAATTTTATCTGACGTGAGCTATGTATTGATTGGCTTGAATCATGATCCATCATCGGCATGGTACATTAATCAATCTGTGCAAGTAATTCATAGTCTATTCCTCGTTGTGAATTACGGTAATGTATTACATGTATCACATTTTCCGATTTTTCGCTTAGGACATTGCACCAGTTCAGGCTGACATAAATTACAAGCAAAAAATAAGACGAAAGAAATGCTAACGCATGTTTTGTTTTCGACATATCAGCATGAAAAATATTTCACTTCATCCACATTGTGACACGTTTATTATGTGTACATTTTTTGATCGCAAGCAATCGATTTACATTCTAATGTAGGCACATTTGCTTTGAGAACATTGAAGTTTTATAAAACATGCAGAAGATTTCAATGTCTGGTATAGACAGTTACAAGAACTAATATTTTTCCATTATGTACAAATTTCACTATGTTTCATCTAAATCAGCAAATTACAAAGCTTCAAAACTCATGGACTAATATTTTATTTGTAAATTCTAGAGTAGGCAAAGAGGCCGTTGAGAAGAAAGCACTCCATAATCCTACATTCAAGGACCTGCAGTTCTCCTTTAAAAACGACATGCAAACATTGGAAGGAAAGAATGGCTCTTCATCCAGCTCATTAAAGACTTCTAACTCAGAAGTGGAAGGACATATCAATGGTGACTCTGTTGGAGTCTCTCTTGGAGATGTCCAAGGATCAGTCTCTCTAAGTAAGTTTAAACTTGATTTATTTTATGCCAAATGTATGCACAGCTAATACATCAGGATAGTTCCGCTGAAAATTTGAAAACTTTGAAAATAAAGTTGAAATAAACCCTAAGCATCAGTATGTATTTACATGAAGTGATACATACATCAGTATGTATTTACATGAAGTGATACCTACATCAGTATGTATTTACATGAAGTGATACATACATCAGTATGTATTTACATGAAGTGATACATACATCAGTATGTATTTACATGAAGTGATTTGAATCTCTACATGATATCAAACCCGCTATTTCGGCAGAATCGGAACAAAAGCAATATAGTTAAGTGTATGTAACATACGGTATATAAGAATATTTTAGCTTCGTTAAGCTGTAATGAATATAATCAATGTAATTTTAGAGACCTAATGTTTAACTAGTATTACATTTTACACTATTTTATGTTTAAAATATATTTCAGTAAAATATATCGATTACTACATTTGCCAAACTTTAATGATTACTAACATGTTTAAACTAAAAAATATATTTTTGGAAATTTGGACCCTGGGTTGAGGGTGTAAAGTGGCTGCTGAAAGCAATGGCACCAAGTAAGGCGATGTAAAACTGCTATTAAATTATAATGAAGGTCTGAAAACAGTACACGTTCTAATTAGAAACCTACAGTGAGGTCATATTATATCCATGTTCTTCACAGTTATTGTTAACTCTTTTAATAGTAGATACATACACACACCCATACACACACCCGTGTCTTTATCTCATACAGCTCTGTCTCGAGAAGGTCGATCCAAATTTTGAATTTCATGTGCACATCTACACACATATTCGAAAGTTATTGTTTTGTATTAAGCTACATTAACTGAATGGAGGAGCTGTGTGTCATTATCATTTAGGCCCTGAAATCACTACACATTTCATAAATAATCACAAAGGTGCTAACTCCTGCTCTCCCAAGGTGAATTCCAAGAAGCGGAAAGAAATTATGAAATATTACACCTCTAAAGACAATTCCGTATCCAGTGCAGCAGTATGAAGTCTCAATCAGGAAGCAGTGCACAAAATTCTGCAGATGATGCCAGGAATAGAGAGACTCACATAATGTCCATTTTCGCTAGAGAAATCGAGTGGACAACATTTGATACCATTTACTGTTAGTAGGTAAAGAGTTGGCTCGAGTCCGTTACTTGATATAGAGGTACTCAAGATTCTGGAGAAAACTTTCGACTTAGAAAGGCAAATATATATACACTTATTTAATGGTGGAAACAGCGATTATACCGTTGGCTGAAAAGGTGAAATAAAATGTTTTCTCACTCGTGCGACAGAGGAATCTAGCTGTTTTGATAATCTTACATTTTTATCTCAGTCTGGAGGTCTCAGACCGGTCATCACAGTCAAAGTGTCCACGCGCTTGAGACTACTATTACAAAAGAAACCTTTGTCTTCTGCTATGCATGATGTAAGTGTCCGAAAATCAAACAACAACAACAAACAAATATATTAACATAGTAACTTAAGGACTCTTCATGTTTGAGAAATCACCATACAAACCATCTCGAGAAAGACAGACATACACACGCACACGATATTAAGCTTTTTGGTATTATGCTAGTTCGTTCCACACAGCATAGTCTGTTTAATCCTATCTGTAGACCTAATTTAGTACATTTACAGGTTAATGTCATTAAATGCTGCTAAAGGTACTTAGCTAGTTTTAAATACTTCGTGTTAAAGAAAGTATATACTGTTAGCTAAATTTAATGACACTGATTTTAAGGTTGACTGTGCTACATATAGGATTCAATTCTCAATGTTGTGTGAAATGAACTATGATAGAAAACACAGATTTATACACACAGCCTTTTGACCTATACTCTTCATAGTCATTCAACGCAGTTAACTATATAAAACTTAGAAACAGCCAGAAATGTGATATGTCAAACATGATTTATTTTAGTTTTGTTAAGCGCCTCCATTGTACACAAATTGAATTAAAAAATATACCAAAAATATTTAATAAATAATGTACTTACCATCCAGAAGGAATCATTTATCTGTCAAAAATTACTCCATAAGCAAATTGCACTGTAACACTTGCCATATTTGCAAGACTAAACAATAAATATTCAGAGAATTTGTGCACTTGAATGTTTAGCATATGGGTCCGTATTTGGAGGGTTTTTAATACACGCAGGTAATTTTACAATCAATATTAATTAAAACACAAGTATATCACAAACAGTTTCACCTCATATGAAGAAAACTAGAGTTATATATTATAGTGACACTGATCGTTAATTACCCGTGAATAAGGCAAGCAAGGACACTCATGCCACATGTATATACACTACAAGGGAGCTGTGGGCCGAATATAATTTCATTGTGTACAATATAATTTTCTAAATTGGAACTAATGGAAATTAAACATATTTTTGTAATACATATTAACCATTTATTTTCAATTTCATATAGTATCCATGTATTAAATGTGATATTAAACTGCGTACTTCAGATGACACGTCACGCAACAGTCTTGATAATATTTCTGTATAAATGCACCACATGTAAACATTGACGCGTGAACTATACTGCACAAGTAACGTTATTCGTTCTTACTTTAAATGATAATGTTGGGTGAGAAAAAGAATTTACGTTGGTATTTGGACCTAGACAAGGAAATCCAATTCGCGGGTTGCATTATACGTCTCCCCATTCAACAAACCTCGTGGGGAGACAAATAATGCAACCCCTTGACTGGGTTGTTCTTATCCCGCCCCAAACCATAAGACCGATTCTTTATTTCTCACCCATGAGAAAGATAAATCCAGTTGTTCTGCCTACCTTACTTTTCTTGTCTCTGTTCAGTCATCTCAGTCACGCTGTCCACGCGCTAGGGACTACTTTAAAAAAGTAACCTTTGTTATCTTCTGCTATGCCTGACGTAGTTCTTCTAAAATCAAACTACGAGAACAACAACAAACAAATATACAACAAAACAACATAGCAACTTAAGGACTCTCCGTTTTGAGAAAACACAATACAAAACATTTCGAGAGAGACAGACACATACAATGTTGAGCTTCCTGAGATTACCGATGGTTCATTCCGCACAGCATACTCATTTGTATCCTATCTGAAAGCCTGACTTAGTACATTTTCATGTCAGCGTAACTAAATGTAGCTAAAGATCTAAAGATGCCTAACTAATTTTAAATACTTCGTGTGAAGCAAATTATATACTGTTAGATACAATTAACGACTATGACCTGACGATTGGCTGTGCCACAGATAGGATAACATTCTCAATGCTGTGTGAAATGAATTATGAGAGAAAACACTGATCTATTCATATGGATTATATACCTATTTACTTCATAGTCTTCAAACGTTATTAACAGCTATAGAACACTTAGTACCATCCGGAAATATGTTATGTCAAACATGCTTTATTCTATTTTTTTGAGCAACTTCATTGCGACAAAACTGAGCCAAAACTATACCTAAAATATTTAATGACAAGCAATGCACTTACCAGCCAGAGTAGAATCATATATACATCAACACATTACTCTATAAGCAAATTTCACTGCAATACTGAACATATTTCCAGGACAGAAAAATATATTTTCAAAGAATCTTTGAAGTTTACAGTTTACCACATGGTTATCAGCTGGGGTCCTTATTTGGAGAGTCATTTTTGCACGGAGGTACCTTTATAAATTACCACAAGTATGTCACAATTATTTTCGACTCCTGTAAAGAAAAGGAGAGTTATGTATGATAGTGATACGGATCTCAGATTACCCATGAATAACCCAAGCACGGACACTCATGCTTCATGCATATACACTGCAAGAGAGATATTGGCTGGGTACAGTTTCATTATGCATAATATAATTTTAAAATTGGAATTAATGAAAATTAAATATTGTTTATAATAAATGTTAACAATTTATTGTTAATTTCATATAACATCCATATATTAAATGTGATAGTACCTAAAAACTAAACGAACGTTTAATGTTGTTATTTTGTTTTGACTCACGCATAGAAACTGTGTACTTCGGATGACACGTCACGCCACAGTCCTCATTAAGATATCTGTATTAATTCAATGCATCTAAACATTTATTTAACTCTATTGCACAAGGAAGAAGTTCTTCCTTACTTTAATGGAAAATGTTGGGTGAGAAAAATAATGACATTGGTGTTTGGACCTAGATAAGAAAATCCCAGTCGCGGGGTTGCATTGTATGTCTTCCCATTCTGCAAGCCTCGAGAGAACACAAAAATAATGTAACCCCTTGACTGGAATTTCTTTGTCTCTGTCCGAATTCGAGGGAAGACAATAATGTAACGCCTTGACCGGGATTTCCTTGCCTCTGTCCAAACCCCAACATAGATTCTACGTCTGACTGCACAAATGCAGGTTGTCATAGATATGCCACTTTGAATTAGATTTCATATGGACAATACCTGATCAATCAAGTGAACGTGTGCATCATATTAAAATTTGTAATTTGAGATATTACCTGCCATCAAATCAAATGCCATTACATCGCAGTAACGAGTCAGTGAACGTAAATAAGAGCATTACATTATAAAACTAAGAATTTTGTACATTTTAATACGTACGGAACTTTTTTGGGAGAAGGAAGTTCATTTGTAGAGATTTAATAACATCGACATTCACATTGAACATACATCTATGTATGAATGTTTTTTCAGCACAATCAGTGTACTTAACAAATGCAAACCATAACAATTATATTCTATTATAGGTCCGTTTCAAATGCCAAGCAACATATACTTTGTTCTGTATCTGGATTATGCTATGGCAAAAAAGAGTCTTTGTAATTTGTTCCACTTTTCTAACGGTTACTTCTACCAAAGTGTACAGACTGAAATATTCATACGCAATATACCACAGCAGATTAGGTGTATTTAGCATATGGACCTGATCTATAAGCAAGTATGGACAGTAACCTTGGAATCATCAGCGAAGGATACTTGACACTGTATTTTCTGTAATTATTTTTATATCGGTCAATAACCAAATGAGCTTTGTAGATGGCTTGAGTTCATTGTCCATAGTTTCAAGGTCTCTCCCTGAAGTGTCTTGCCAAAGTCAAGGACTTTCTGTCCAGGTTTGTTATACCAGTGCTGTCTGCCCAGACAGTTATCATGGACCAATCATGATAGCACAACCTAAGTGCCTATCACGAAATGAAAATTGTGCTGTATTTTACTTTTAAATGTCTAAAGGTAAAGATATATACAGGTGTAGGATTACAGAGGAATCGCCTTTGCATGTGTATAAACTCATATCATTTGCCTGTCCCAACGTCTTATTAGGATACATTAAGCTTTTCAGTTTTTAGATAAAGGCTGACTACTTCCACATTATCATCAATATATATTTAGAAAATGTTTACGTGGACGTGTGTGTGTGTGTGTGTGTGTGGTTTGGATTTATAACAGCTTTAACAATTGTGTCGGTCATATCGCTGTTACGTCTGCAATATGGCAGTTTATAGTGACGTCTAGAGGTAGGATATCACATTATCCTGACACAAGGCCAACCAGTCATAACCTTTGACTTGAGAGCCTTGAGAAAGAGATCTGTTAGTGCAATCTTTCGAAGTCTTTGTTATTATTCATCTGGGGTTCGAGCTCGCAACCTCATGCAAGATATTTGGCATCAAAAAGAATTTGATTTAGTTCTCTCTGAAAATATTTACCTTATATTACATTCAATCTCCCTGCAAATGTGAGAATCTTATTTTTTTACTGGCCATATTTGGCATACGCCTGGTCAATAAGGGGAGTTAATCAGTTAGATTTACTTCCCTTTGAGGATATTATATTTTTTTTCGGTCTTTCATCGATTGCTGCATCTATACGAAAAGAGAATAATTTCCTAATGTAAATGATAAGTAATAAAGCAAAAGTCTGTTTTTCATTTGGAACGGATTTAGATATTACCTCTATTATATCTTCGTTTAGTACCATAAATATTGATGAAAAGCATCATTAATGGCGTCCACAACAAATATGGTAGATTAACAGACATAAACATAATGCATATTATTTCATTGAAGTCACTGCATTATTCGGTTCATCCTCATATTTTGCAGATTTCAACATGGACCTTGCAAAGAACACAGGAGTTTGGCTGTTTCTTCAGCAACTTAGAGCTACGATAATTAAGAAGATGGTGCACACCCTGAGGAATAAAATTGTCATTTTGTTTCAGCTTTTTTTGCCTGTCGTGTTCACAGCACTGGCTCTTTCAATTGAAAAGTCCCAGCCAACATCTAGAGTTGACCCCCCACTTAAACTTGACCTCAGTCCTTTTGGAAGAACAGTGGTGACTTACGGAAATGGAAAGAATGGCAGTGCCCATCAAAACTCGTTAATATCTAAGTACAAGAACAATCTACAAGGACAGGATGGCACATATTGGGACTACAATAAATTTCAAAATATTGATAACTTTTTTCTGTCAGAAATCAACAGAATAGGGATTGGAACATTTAATAAGAAATACATAATTGGTTCAAATTTTTTGTTAGAGTCTTCTGCAACGGATAACATGACAAAGACTATTTTGCAAGTCCTATACAATGGACAGCCATATCATGCAATAGCAGTTGCTTTGGCTAAGACCATGGACAGTCTTCTAAAATACTACACAGATGAAAAGCACTCCATCTTAACAATTAATCACCCATTTCCTAAGAGAATTTCACAAGAGAACGATAATTACGATCAAAGCGAATTTGTTGTTGACTTGACTGGCTTTTTAGTTGGACTTTTCCTTGTTTTGGGAATGGGCTTAACTTTGTCTACCTTTATCATCTCGTTAATCAAGGAGAGAGCTAATGGATCGAAACATCTTCAAATAGTTTGTGGAATTGGTTACCTGCCATTCTGGTTTGGAAATTTTGTCTGGGATTTTGTGAACTATCTGATACCAGTGATTGCAATTTTGATCGTATTTGCAGCATTCCAGACTACGTCTTATATTACCAATAACAACCTTGGAATCGTGTTCCTGGTACTGGTACTCTTTGGATGGAGTCAATTACCATTTGTCTACATGTTTAATTTTGCGTTCAAAACTGCTGCCACTGGAATGGTAGTTGTTAGCATGATTAACATTCTTTTAGGTAGGTAAGGCTTATAAGTATGAGAAAATTAATTGCATTATTGACATTATGCCCAATGAAAGTCAATTGAAGGCGATTAGTTGTAGATTTCATCACAACTTCTAAAAAATATATGAAACGTAAAATCGAAATATTATATATGATATCTGCGAAATTTGTTTTTGTTATATCATCAAACGTCCCCTGTATAATTCCACCATTCTTAACATTCAAAGCTATTATGATCAAAATAATACATTTAATATTAAGTCAGATTTTGGAAAACATTTCAGACCAACACTACCGTTGTGTATGTCGAGAATATATAGAAAAAGAACTGCACGTACATTAATATTTTAGGTTTCATACTAACTTTTGCTAACACACACAGATCACATCAATTACTACATCAATCACATCAGTTACCAAACCGCGACAAATTGATAGTTATGCATGATATCTACCTAGCAAATCCAGAGTAAAATATATTACGTAGGTTGGAGATATATAGGTGATCTCCCCACGCTACTAGGATTGGTGTCAAACCACGTTAAATCACTAGTTATTACTTCAATTCCTGCCGTAGAGAATGCACTATGCTTTACAAAATCCGTAGAAGCCGTTTGGAAGTTTTCTACCTGTGAATGACCAGCTTTTAAGTTCGATATTTTCCTTATAATGAGAATCAACCACAGTTTGTCAGTGGAGCTGCCAAAATATCTTTCTGGTTTGGATATTTAATCTGGGATATTGTCAATTATCTGATGCAAGTAAGTTTTCGTCCTTATAATGAGAATCTCATTCTTGTCGTCTACCTTTATAATTGCACATTCAAGGACAGAGCTGATGGATTGTTAGTAGGGTTGGTTACCTGTCGTTATGCTTGAAAATTACATATGTGATTTTGTCAAGTACCTGATGCCAGTAGTTACCGTTAGAATCATATTTAGAACATTCCAACAACAGCTTATATTAGCAATAGCAACTTCGTAATGTGTTCTTGGTACTTGAACTCTTTGAACGGAGTCAATTACTATTTGTCCACATGTTCAACTTTGCAAACTTTAAAACTGATGCTACTGATATTGTAGTTGGTATCATGACAATGTTATTCTAAGTAGGTACATAAATGTAAATCTCTGCATATTGGCATTAAAGTGAATTTTCTGCACACTTGAATTCGATGATCCCGGCTTGATCTCATCAGTCATGTTAATTTCTTAAACTTACTGAAAGTCATGAAATATAAAAATATACATTATATTTGCAAGCCCTATTATTATTTATATATTAGATATCCCCTCTATTAAAAAATACATTTGTCAATGGATGCACTCCCGGTCCAGGAAGTAATACTAATCTAAGCCAATCTATCTCCTGCATGTAACAAGATGCAGCTGCAGAAGAGATCCATGGATGAAATTAGCAGAAACACTGCTCTTCACAGAAGAGAAGAAGTGGTAGCCCTTCAAATTCTATTGATTACCATGGATGCTTCAATGGTCTTCTTTCTATAGTCATGTTTAAATATTTCAGAAAATATATAATAGGTATATAATATGACCTTTCTGCAACATAGCAATGATATCGACCTTATTTGCAGGAACATCCTTCTACTGGAAAATCCATATTGTTTACTATCAGTAAAATATAGGGGAGACGGAGAGGATATAAAACGACCAGTCGTTGACCTTATACTTCTGGAATTGCTTCATACCCAGACTGTGTATAAATTTTTAGCTGCTTATAGATCTCACTACATAAAAAATATATTTGTTTTTGGAGGAGCCATTCATTATAGAGACAATGGCTTAAATCCTAAACATCATATTGCCAAGTGACTGGGCAGTTTATGATAATTCTCTGGATGCACACGCTCATGACAATTTGACCTCCTAACAAGACGTTTTTCCGATTGTCTTTATTCATGTCTTTTCCCAATTTCATTCTTTGAAGTGTCACAAGATTGATATGAGCAGATGCTGCCTACTTGCGGTCACAGGGGATTTCTTATCCTTAAGTTTTCTATGCGTCGTGTAGCCTTACTGGCCTCTTCGAGTTCCTCGGACTTAGCTACCAACCATTGGTCCCCAGGTACGCGCTGAGATTCATTACTAGCCTAGATAAATCAGATCTGGTTCCATCACAGCATTTTATTTACTTTACGATTAATTAACTCGTCAACAGGAGATTATGTCATAGTCTCCAGATTGAACAGACATAATCAAGAAGATTTTAGAAAAGCTGCACAGCATATCTTCATTGTCAATTTGCTTTTATCTATGTATATTGGGGACCTTTAATTTCATGGTTGACCTGGTTCCCCATGAGAGATTATATTTTCGCCAACCTCGTATTTCTTGCCATTCTACATGGAACCTTGAACAGCTCTGATTTGTCTTTGATTATAATGTATCAAAATGTGAGTTGCTGGAGCAATTGGGAACCACCGATGACCCTATGCAGAGCTCCTAAGTTTATTCATATATTCACGGTAACATTCGATTTATGATGGGATGCGCACTTTGAGCCAGATGACTACTATTTCAGGTTTCGATGTCACTGGATAAATCTACCCTCCAAAAGAAATAGTTTGAACTAATTAAGACGTCGTTGTGCGATGGTCTCCTCCGAAAATACGCCGGTTGTGGCGTACCTCAAGGTAACCAGCAGACAAACATTCTTGTTTTCTGTGTGGAGATCTTGAACTTCCTTTGTCCAAATTTTGAAGGGAATGACCTTCATCGGTCGTCATGTTTGTAGACAGAATACATCTTTGTTAGTCTGTCTAGATTTGCAAGGTAGTCATCAGAGCCTGGTCTTTATGCCAATTAACGAAATAGTCCCTGTTTATACTGCATTGGAAACCTTTTGTGGCCTTTTTTACAGTGAGACTCAACCATAGATTCACGTTTACGCCTCCCCAATCTCAGATCAGTGGGCCTAGGAATTAGACGCTTTCAGTCTGAGGTTGGAATCCATGTTCCCGTTTGTATTCCCAATAATTCAAATGATTCAAAGGAAAGACCTGGTGTTGCAGAAACTTCTCTACCTTCATGCTTGCTTCTTCTCAAGCACTTCGTTCACTAGGACTAGTTCTGAGACAATATTGCCAGTTCCGTCGTTTAAGTCAGGTGGTGACCAGGGTCCAAAATCTTTGATTCGAAATGGAGAATTATCTGCTAGTGTAGTAGGAATGGTTTAATCCATATGAGGGATGAGTGTGTGTGTGTGTGAGTGAGAGAGAATATTTTGATCTACAGACACGTTACTCACTAGTGCCTTCACGAAATCTTTCATGTGTCGTGTGGTCTATGTCAAGCGTCTTTAAAACGACATGTGGCCTTAAAGTTCTTCTCTTCCCCTCCTTTTAATCCAGGAGACGAAGGCAGAAGCATTATGCCTGGTATATAGGAGGTCATTTACAGTGCAACGGCAAAAATGAGTAGGTTTCTGTTTTTGTCAACTAGTTTTAAGCAAAATATACATTTCTTTTGGCAACTATACACTCTTTTGAGGTATCCTGTCTGAGCCATATTTGCACTAGGCTTGTATACGATAGATTTGTATGCCCAGCCAGGTTTGCTATTGAGATTTTATTTAACCACTATAAATGAACAAAATAAGAATAGTCTCTTACCTCCCTAATGAGGGTTCTGCTGATAGTTTGGCATGCACTGTTGGTTGTCCTCATGATCATAATGGCTCAATCTGGTCTTGATTGAAAGGGATCTTTCATTTATGAAAGTTAAGTTGACCTATTGCTGCTTCACGGACTGATTTAACTCATTTCTAATTAGAGGATTTTTGAAATGCGCATTTTGTTTGTTACATTCAACATGGTCTGTAGAGTGACTGGACTGGTTTGCATTCTTGATGTTAAAATGCCAGTTTTGAAATATATACCTGTAGGTATTTCCAGATATCCTCCTCGCACCCCACTCTGATGTCCCACAAGTAGCAAATGACCCTAACAATGACGGAAGTTATTCTACAAGGGTCCTTAGTGAGGTATACTTTCTTGGTTTCTATTCTTTTTCCAGCTAGACTTCTGGACCTTCCATATATAAAGTGAAGATGGAAAGGAAAACAAAGCAACACAAATCAGTATGAACGACATCATTGGCAAAATAGATAAATAAACTATAGTTTTGTAACATAACACACAAATGTTTATGCAACATAGTAACATCAACAGATGCATAAGGAACTCAATTTTGCTTTGTCAATATTAAAAATATGTTGATAGTAATTCAGATGAAAATTGTATAATTATGTTAGATTCTGGAGATGTTTCAAGCTAATATTACATCTGCTTTGGTATGAGGGCTGTATACCTAGATTAGCTGTTATATTAAGTTTAACTTTACAAATTACTTTTCACTAACAACCAAGTTGCATGTGCTTTATTCGTTCTAAGTTAAATTTTGAGAGTATGATCAACCTGTTAATTTTCCTGCCTCTCCCTCTTGTAGAGGTCATTTGCGCACTAGCTGTAATTTATTGCGGCATCTCTAATCTTAAGAAATTGTTAAAAAGTAGGAGATATTCTTATTTTCATACAAATGTATCATTAGTAAATTCTTATACCGTATGAAGAAATTTATTGGGCATATTTTCAAGGATGGGCTTATTATCAGATACATATGGACTATCATCAGACAGGGCCCAAAGTGACCGTGTGGTCCAAAGTGCTCACAATTATAGATCATTGCCATCTCGAGTATCAGGTTTGGTTCTTTCTGGAGTTTACGCGTGTTTTCCTTCAACATGTCTACTGGCCGCCATGTATAGCGAATCTTGTGCTGAAAAAATGGCGTTAAAGTCTACATGAACAACAATAATAACTCACATCGGACATCAACCTATCTGCATAGCAGATCTGGATTTGTGCAATTTACAGTATTGTGAGTATACTATGTGAGGGCCAATAACGTATATTGGTTTATTTCCCCAGACATTATGGTGTTATATCATCCAACATAATTGTCGTTAAGTCATATGAGGACCTAACATCTAACTGCAACATATTTTATTCGTTACTAAGAGTTGCAATCACTTAGAAATAATTTATATTTATTTTAAAACTTTACAGGTGTTGCTGCTTTGGTGACAACATATAGTCTTAACTTAGTCAAGAGTAATGTCAATCACATTGTGGAGTGGTGTTGCTTAGCCGTTATTCCACTCTATAATGTAGGACAGGCCATCAAAAACATACATGTCAACTATGGTTACAGAGAATACTGTGCACAGAAATCATATGACTCAGCGTGTCAAGGTATATCAATTCATCATTGCTTTTTGTCTGCTGTTGGGTTTTATTAGTTATCTCCCTTTCTGATAAATAGTCTTACACAAAGACATTCAACAGCTTGGGATTGTCTTCCATTACCTTTCTTGGTAAAGTTGTGTACATAACTACAGTAAAGCTAAAAATCCGTTGAGAATATAAATCTGGAAAGATAAGCAAGATTAATTTCTTAAGAATAAAATCATCTCATATTTAATATCAGTTTCAGTATGCAATCATGGGGATTATAAAAGTAAACATTGCATAATAAAACAGTATTTTATCCATTACCCAGAATATAGTGATGTAATATGTATAATTATGAAACCAAATGTTTCAAAGTGTAACTCATTATTTTGTTCTTATTTAAAGGCATGTTCTATGTAGTTTCTCAGCAGATAAGCAATATTTAAGAAATACAGTTTGAGGTCCTTGTAATCAACGCTGATTTTTTTTCTAATTTACAGACTCATGTACTGGCGTATTTTGTTTCAAGTATCAGGACAGCTTCCTGGCATGGGAATCGCCAGGAATCGGCAGATTACTAATCTTCATGTTTTTTCAAGGATTCTTCTATTTTTCACTGGTATTTCTCATTGAATCTGGACTATTCGTCAGAATTATTTGCAGTGTCAGGAACTCTGTTCCAGCAATAGCTGGTTTTCAAGTCCTCCAGAATGATAATGCCACAGATAATGACGTGGAGGCAGAGAAGGAAAGGATCAACAACACAACTCTTTCAATACTATTGCAAACAGACTCTCTGATAATAAAGGTAAGCTAACCATTAAATGTGCATCTATTTACATAATCAATAAAGTACACTACCTGCAATGTCGTTTGGTTATCCAGCAACTAACCAAATGATAAATACAACTAAGTGTTAGCGAGTGACCATGTTGTGTGAGTGTAATTCATGCACTGACACCAGACAAACGCCAGGTGATGTTACACAGATTAATTATATACCTGTGTCACATAAATGGAAAACTGCAGTACGTATACATCACTAGTAACTGCACAGATATAAGTGTCGTGTGACACTTTGAATTAATAGGAATACCAGTTTTAATAACAAGAGTACGAAAGATTTTAATACATTCTGCCATATTTTATTCTGTCGACTTCCATCTCCACCAATGCCCAATGCAACGCAAATTGAATTTGGATTTACTTTGAGAATATTTTAGTAAGATGTAGATATGTGGAATGTAAATATAATCATATATGAATTTCTCCAACATGCAGCTTGTTTTAAAACAAATGTTAAAGATCTCTCTTAGCTCAAAATGCCACAATGAAAAAAATCGTTTGATAAATATCTTACCTTACATGCTCAACTCTAACTGCAAACTGAATATACCCCAATCTTCTGTTGCCTAAAGCGTCCGCAAGGCAGGGTCTATTTTCTTGGTTCTGTCAATTATTTCTACCAAACTGCATATACGCAATATGCCAGAGGCATTATGAAATGGCTGTACTGGGTTCAGTTTGAATATTGCTTAAAAGCAAGTATAAATGCTATTCTTTGAGAAATTTGATTTTAAGAGTGTTGATTTAATGATGCAAAATATTCTATTAAGATTATTTTAATTAAATTATTTTAGCAATGAATAATATAAACAGATGCACTTTGTGATCTCTTGTATGTCATAGCAGTTAGCAAATCATTGGCTCGTCCACCTGTATGTCAAGTGTTGGCCAATTGTTGTTAATGATGCCGCTCTGACTGGTGCTATAGCAGTCTTGTATGAGTGTTATATCGACTGGTTTGTCAGAGCTTTCTGTAACTTTCATAACTCAATCTTCATAATATATGCAAATTATATCACAGTAGAGCCAAACTGTTGTGTTATTTGAAACATATATAATGTTCCCTCGTGAAATGAGTATTTTTAATTTTCTTAAACATTTCTTTAAGATTACATTGAGTCTGTCTGCAGATAGAGTTGAATATATATATATATATATATATATATATATATATATATATATATATATATATATATATATATATATATATATATATATATATATATATATATATATATATATATATATATATATATATATATATATATATATATATAAAATTTTGTGTTGGTTCATTTCCGTTATGGAGAAATTAAATCTGAACAAAACATATAGTAAGTTATTGTCGTACAACGGTGTTGTCATATGAAGAATTGTTTGCGCAAAACTGTTGTTGTGTCGTAAAAAAGTCATCTAAATCATCAAAGGTAAAAAGGTAAAATCTATAACGTAAGTGATTTTAAACATATCTTCTCTATCAAATGTAGAATTTGACGAAGTACTATGGAAATTTCCGAGCTGTGAATAACATCAGCGTGGGTATGCAAGCAGATGAATGTTTTGGTTTGCTTGGGCAAAATGGAGCAGGGAAAACTACAACCTTTAAAATATTGACTGGAGAAGAGAGGTCAACAGTTGGAGATGCCTATCTGCAGGGCTGCTCCATAAATGATTACATTAGAGAGGTATGGGTGCAAAATACTCGTATATAATGTGTTATCTATTCGGAAACAGTTGCAAGCAAGTATTTCCAAGAAAATAGACCAGGTCTGATCAGGTTTATCAGCTAAATTTATACGAAAGATTTGTATTGTATGTAGATATAATTGCATTGAAATTTTGTGACTTATTGCAAATGTTCAATTAAATTTTTTATTAAAAATAAAATAATATCAAAATACAGATCATATAAATTATCTGAAGTTTGAACACTGAGAAGGAGAGTGGTAAATTATATTGTGCATGGTTAACTCACAAATCCGATCAGTCAAGGTAAAATAATTTCTTTCAGATCAATTGGCAAATCAATTTAACAGTTCTCCTGTCAACATAAAATTTGAGATGCATAACATAAATACAGTTTTTTTGAAACACATAAAGATATGTGCATTAACAATAACAATCATTCCCAGGTTAATTATATAGCAATTGAATGGACATCTGAAAAAGAATCAACCAGTCGGTATCATTTATACATACCATGATCAGTGT
Organism: Potamilus streckersoni; assembly: GCA_016746295.1. Taxonomy (NCBI): domain Eukaryota; kingdom Metazoa; phylum Mollusca; class Bivalvia; order Unionida; family Unionidae; genus Potamilus; species Potamilus streckersoni. Next base: position 654,567 of record JAEAOA010001849.1, read on the forward strand.
GATAATTTATTATATGAATTCCGGCCATCCTCACATTAGTAGATGCCGTTATTAATAATTAGTAAAGTTTGTGAATTGACACATATCATGAGCAATGCTAACATTTTCAAATTCATCGAAACCTGCCAGAAGCATGCTTATCCCGAGCAATCATCAGGACCATTAAAGGTTTAACATGCTCAAGCTAGAATGTCCAAGAAGTAGCACCAATTCCTGTCTTCTTCTCATCCATTTTCGGCAAGACAATGGGACCAGAAGAGTTTTTTGTGGAATTGTGCTGAGTCATCCCCCTTCCATGAGAAATGGTGTATGACCCTTGGGACTCGTACCAACTACTACCATTCATCCCTTTTACCATAAATTTCCATGGGTGCAAAGCTAGCTCTCCTTTTGAAAATTTGGTTGAGATCAATGGAAAATATGTGGGGACCTATCCATAGTAAAGGAAACTTACCGACATTTTTTAGGGAGCATCTTCCCCTTTCATGGGCCTTTATTCTTTTTCAGCATTCGAAACTGGTTCATTAAATCGAAGCAGTGCACACTCTTCTGAAGAATAGCACAGTAGAAAAGATGATAAACCACAAATCGTCGGCTTACTATTATGCAAACGATTAAAGCCTAGGAATTGGACATTCTTCTTCAATTTGCACAGTTAACATTCTAATTCTCCTACATACAGTAAATACCTTCTGAATCAGGAGGACGCGTTAGATGTTGAGGGCTGTTGTTCACCTAGACGTCTCTTGAAGACTACTGCCCAAGTTAGGGCTCTTGTCATCTTCCAATTGATCCACAGTGGTCCTCTGGAGTCATTTGTGCAAGATCTGTTCCGCTGATGGTTAATGGTGAACAAACCTGGATTTCGTAAAAAAATTGACAAATCATCTCCTATCACTTCTCAGAAATGTGTTAACAAGGGCATGAACTTTCTACGTTTGCTTTATTCCAATGGACCAGATAGACAAAGTCCTATCTACTTTGGCTGCACTCCAAGCCATGTCGTCATCGGCCCGCATACACCCACTATCTGAACTCTTCAGTAGACCTGGTTTCGCTATATGCTCTGCAGCTACTTCTTCCAGCAAATGGAGATCACCTATAAGCTCCCATTTCTCTTTTACTGGAGCTGGAAAACCAGTTAACACTAGTATCTCAAATTAGTGCCAATGCACGAACCCAAACCCCACTCATGTGTGTACACTAACGAGTTAGATTCAGGTCTAGTTTCTCCAGTGTCTGGGTCATGCGAAAAATTTACTATTTATACATGAAATTTAGAAATTAGAGTGGTATCTTATTAACCCCACTGTGGTGACTAAAGGAAATTAAGGAGTCATTGTGTAATGGTCACCTTTGACAACACATTGGTAGAAACTTATTTCAGGCTATAAGGAGGCACACATCTCTCTGCATGAATATTTTAGATTATCTTTCACCGGGCAGCCTTGGAAAGGATTACCCTCTGTGTTCACCATATTCCAGAACAGTAAACTGAAAATGAGAAAATTCTGTGCTGGCGATGCAAGGTATCGTAACAGAAATTGTTTCTGCATGCATCCTTAGCAAAGCTCTTGTTACGTTTATTGGGGAGATCCTTGGTGAACTTGCTTTACACCAGACGGGAAAAGCATTCCCCCTTTTTATGTCTCCCCATGCTTAGATAAAATTTATCTTGCGGTTTTCGGGGTGTGTCTAAAAACTGCTGCTTCAGAACGAAGAAGAGCTAGGTATTATCTCTAGTTACATATTAAGGGCTCGACGGATGTCTTTGTAAACAACCATATCAGCAGCAATATGTTCCCGATTAAGAGAACTTATCAGTCCCTCACTAAGAGTTATGTTTTTATTCATCGAATCGAATCATATGTTGGGTGTGTGAGAAAGCTTGCCAGTAGTTTTTCCTAGGTCGGTGGTTATTTCCATGTTTTTCCTGTGATCTTCCTCCACCATTTACAGTGTACGCCATGCATAGCATAAGTGCTGCTGAAAATGGCGTTAAACCATACCATTATTGCTATTCTTATGGACCAATCTTAATAATTTTTTATTGGTGGCTGATATAAGAGCCATGTTTTGGCGGCACACCGCCTTTTCCTCTTTGCACCTTTTGACTTGATGAATCAGAATTTATTCATACTTTCCTTGCTCCCATTATTTACATAAAATTAGACGTCCGATCTGCTGCCAAGTTACAGCAGTGAACAGTTTTACCACAGGAATGAGCATATCAGTTAAGTTGCTCCATGATGCTAATTTGCTTCTGTAATGCTTGCCTACACTATTGTGTAATTCTATCATCTAATCCTGATGCAATAATAATAGTGGTCTAGGACCAAAACCTAGAATATATATCTTGTTTGCCTGTGAAATGAGGGCCGTATTGGGTTCCTTGTCCATTATGTTCGGGATTTTCTGGATCTTTCTATCTAATGTGAGAATGAGAATTATTTTGTCATCGAGAGTAAGAAAGTCAATAGTGACGGGTATGTATGACATAATTAAACTTAGTTTTGCATCACTTCAACAGTTTTACAACAAACCCCACCCAACATCTTCATTTTGCTCACATACGACCTTTTCCGTGTTCTATGATGTACAAGAAATTAGCATGATGATAAGTATCATTTAATATTTCATAACAATTATTTATGTGTGTGTGAGATAGATAGATAGATAGATAGATAGATAGATAGATAGATAGATAGATAGATAGATAGATAGATAGAGAGAGAGAGAGAGAGAACATCTCATTTGTTTGTGTACGTTAATTTATCCCTAATCATTCCAAACACCATCAATCCTGACTTAAGTGACCAACTCCTAATTGGTTAATTCTGACACTGACAGTCAAAAAAGATAATAAACATAGCATAAATGCTAGCTAATACCTGAAAACAACATAATCCCTCATCTGCCATGGCATATAGCTCCAGCATATTAGGGTCAGTGTTGTGTTTTGCTAATTACTTAATTACTTGAAACAAGCTGCATAGACCAAGATATACAATGGGAAATCAGGATCTATGTAGTGTGCGGTTCTACTTAGCTTATAAGCATATATATATATATATATATATATATATATATATATATATATATATATATATATATATATATATATATATAGTAATTAAGTTAATTTTGACATATGTTCAATAATTTTACCTTATGTCAGTAGATTTTCAAATATTTGCATGCAGTGTTTTCAATGTACTAATAGAAGACGTGTAACTAGTTTTAAAAAATGAAATTATATATTTTAATTCAGCTGAAATTCATTTCTTACATGCATGAAAATAGCTTCCTATTTGTGAAAATCATTATGTGCGAAATAAGGTAATGCCTTTCTTGTATAAAATATAATTCATATCTTTAAATAAGAATGTTATTATTATGAGAAATATTTTCACTCATGCAAGAAAGCATTTATTTCACACGTTCCTGTTCATATTTATTGAATGAATGTTAGCTCTTCTGATTCATGCATGGGGTTTTCACAAAACGTATTATATCCAGACATTTTGTCACAGCTGATAATTGGAAAACCAGGAGCTCAACAATATCAAATATGGTTTCATCATTCTTCAGTTACAAAGCTAAATAAAAAAATATTTTTACTAATATTCAATGACGTTAGATATCATTTTATTATTTGTTGATGTTGATTTAGATGTCTAGAATGTTCTACTATTTGCCTTTCATAACGCCAAGACATTATCTGCGATCTCATAAGTTAACGGTATCCAATATCTATTGCAAATTATGATACTGTGTTATAAAACATCGTATCAATAACATCATTTTATCAGCGATGATACGGCGCTTCCATAAAGAACATGCTTGTTTCAAAAGAACATTGGAATGTCCCCATGAAGTATCGAGTCTGCCAGGGGTTATCAGAAAATATGAAACTGGCATATTATATACATGACATCATGTGTCAGATCAAGTTTGTGTTAGATCAGAAAGTTGTTAATATTAGCTAATGTGTGCAAAATATGAGACGGTTCATGAAAAGTCATTCCATGTGATACAATATTACTTACAGCCCTAACGTAGAACAAAACTTGATGGTAATACATTACAGGTTCACAAAAAACTCGGTTACTGTCCCCAGTTTGATGGTCTGATAGATCAGATGACGGGCCGCGAGACTCTTACGATGTTTGGCCGCCTACGAGGAATCTCCGAAGGACAAATCAGCGATGTTGTGACGGAACTGATAGACGTCATGATGCTTAGAGAACATGCAGACAAGCAAACTGCCCTTTATAGGTAATTATAACTGTGCATGGAATATAAAAACTGTACATAATAAATGGTTATACTTCATGGCTAAAGAAATTTGTGAGCTATAAGTAGCTTTCTCTGTATTGTTAAGTTCCAAATTGTTACAGATTTTGTTGCCTTAGATACCATTCTTGCCTGTTGATGTTGATTCAAATGTCTAGAACGTTCTACTATGTTCTTACCTGCAAAACAAACAGGTATAATATTGGTGAGTTCTGATACGTAAACAATATGTTTTGTTGTCCTCAGTAAGTGTAGGTGGTGCTGGAGGTTGGAGTGGGGTGAGTTGTCAGTGCAAGTGTCAAAAGTAAGCAATCGTATACGATTGAGAATAATTGGTACCTAATTTTACAAAATAGCTAAACAAATATTGCTATTCTCAGACATATGTACATACACTTACATAATCACAGCCACACAAATATCAATAACAAATTAAACAATGTTTCTGGGGCCCCAGAAGGCTGAGTGGTCTAAAGCCCTCGCCTTTACGTATCACTGCAATATCAGCTAAGTCCATATTCTTTCTAGTCTCCAGCTTAGCCAATGTGGTACGTGAGAAAGCTGTCAGAAGCTTCAAATGGGTCAGTGGTTTATATTGGGATTTTCCTGTGTTCTTTCTCCACCAAACTGACTAACCGCCATAATTAGCTATTGGCGTTAAACTAAAAGCAACAACAAAAAGAAAGCTTCTGCAGTAGTATAGGAAAATGAGAGTTTTGGCCCATCCCCTTCCCACACCTCCTCCCCCACCCCCGCCAAACCCTCATTTCCCTATACTACTACTATGTAGACAGGTATTTTGTAACCAGACAAAAAAACAGGTGTTGGAATGCGATAAGCTCTGTCAACAGAAGTGACGAATTTGTTAGAACAGCGCATGTGTGGAATATGATTATTCTAAAGACGGCAAATAGGATTTACCACAAAGTTTTTATCAGATAACAGGATGAAAATTAAACTGTGCATTAGAACGTTTCAGTTAACAAGGCGGAAATTAAACTAGCATTAGAATGAAAATGATATTATTTTATATCTCATTACCAATGATTAATGTTTCAACTGTTGATATTAAAATACTTCACTATCACGACTATAGATACTAAAGTTTACTTTACCGCTCACACAGCGATGGGACTCAAACAAATCTTTCATTTCTGGTTTGTTCAGAGGATATTTTTTGTTGATAAAATATACCTTTGACCGATCGAGATCAATTGTGAGTTTAGTATAGTTTTGTTGGCTAATGGGGCTGTGAAAGTTTTTAAATTCCGCTAGCAACTTTTGATACAATTGTTCGAGATAATTGAAATACACGCTGTTATCAGATCTGATGAGCGAAAGTTTTAACTTGTCACGTGTTCCATTAAAACATATACCTGATGTTTCATTATTAAATTCAACTGTCAATTGTTTACCGGTTATCATTAGATATTTGATGTTACTATTGTAGCTATTTGTCAATGTCAAATTTTCAAAAATTATTTTAAAAGTTTAGATAAAATTTCAGTTGGAAAAGATAATGTCGAGTATAGATCTATCATCATGACAATACCCAGGGCAAATGTATCTACCCCATTTTTACAATAGCGTTTGTCATCAAAATTATACAATCCACGTTTGATAATGACATCTGTTTCGAGTTTATGATGATTAGTTCGAATTGCCATAGCTCTCATAAAACTAACACCGCCATCAAGCGCATACCTGTAGTCATCAAATTTCATAAACTTTTTAACAAAATCACGAGGCAGACCTTTTGCTTTTTTCGTTATTTTATTATTGTCCAATAATACGGCATACATTTTGCTGCGTAATCCGATAAAATATTTGATAGCGATCGAGTTCATTTCATCTTTGAACTTACCAATAACCTTTTTATTTGTGTCGTCATGAAATTTACTGTCACGTGGATAATCGGAAAGATCAAACAGATGTCGATTATTGTACATGTCCTGATAGATGTCCTCACATTCGATTTCATATACGAGCGAATCAGTATCAGTAAACAATAATCTACTAGCCGGCCACTGATTTTTAACAAAAGTGTAATGAAAATCGTAAATCAGCCACTTTGATAAATCTAACACTGCAGCTCCAACATAGATCGGCTTGTTTAGTTTTAGATTTACTTTTCTTCTTTGTATCGCAACAAGATTTTCATTAAATATTTTCATGCTCACAAAATCATCGTCCGACACAGTTTGTTTCTGCGATTGACATCATTAACTATTTCAATATTTACACGTTTCCTAATATTCTCCATCGTCTTACCAAAAACGGAATTGTTCATCAGTTTAAAGAAGTTTTTTTCAAACTCTGTTTTCGCTGCAGCCCTTCTTGAAGTGTTTGAGTTAATATAACCTCTCATCCACGGCGACTGATTAAATTTTAGTACACGATGAACTTTTCTCAACATAAGACCAGCATCGACTGCTTGTTTTAAAACTTTGTAATGCAAAACGTAATTTTTCTTATCAAGTAAATTTGGTACTAGTTTCTTGACCATGGAATGTTGCCTTGGTGATGCTAACGCTTGTTGTTCTTTTGATAACAAACTATAATCTATGACCATCGATTCCGCACAGAAAGGGTAATCGTTATGTAATTTGGGTAGCGAATTTGGATAATCAAGATCAACTTCAACGAAATAGGAAACATCTTCGGGTATCTTTTTTTCTGTCTCCGATAGAAATCGATCAGCCGTGATCCAATGAAATCCACCAAGAGGCATTGGTTCTGCCATCGAATACCCGTACAAGTTATTAAAATCTAGATAAACTATATGCTTCGAAGGAAGGTCAGGGTTATACTGTTTCAAATATTTGTTGTTTGCTTCAGCATACTTTTTTGTTATCACGCTAATACCGCCTCGGATACCTTTTTCAATAAAATTGAACATATCAACGTTAGTCAGTAATTCCAACCTTACATTACTAAACTTTAGCAGAGCATCCCATGACAGTCCAGGGGCAGAATAATACCAGCAAGGATCTAGTCTGTAATTATTATAACTCACTTCTCGAAAACTTTCTAAAACATCTGCTAATAATAACACGTCAGTTTTCAAATACAAATCATGATAATCACCAAAAGTCTCACAATCAAACTCTTTCCAGATATCTTGTTCATACCTGTACTCATCATCAGTTATATTTTCATTTTTAAGTTGCGAGTAAAATTTATCTTTGCCAGGTAAAGATGTTTCATCAAATTTACTCCAATCGTCGAGGTATTCGTATGGAAAAACTCCATTTTTAGCTAGTAGATTAAATTTATCTCCAAAACAGTCTCTTAGGTTATCAAATTTACTACAACCTTTTACTAGCTCATCTAACGAGACTGCCATAAACTGCAGGCTGTCAATAAAACGCAATTTACCTAGCGTAACTGACATGTACTTTTCAAAATTATTTGGGATGCATTTGATGACGTTATCGAGTTTTAGACGAGATTGTATATCAGGATCACCAAAAGCTTCTACTATAATATGGCTATCATATCCTCGAAAATTGTGAAGAATAACCGGCATAAAATCTGGAGCACGAAATTTTAAATTACACTGATTATGAGCCGCTCCACGATACTGTCCAGTCAAATGACAATGGTCATGTACTTTTTTGTTGTCAGTATCAAAAGCTTTTTCACAAATATGACAAATTTCTGCTTGCTCGTGATCGGATTCTTGTTGAGGTGTTAATTTTAACATTGGCGTTACTTTTTTCAAACGATAAGTAATATTATCAACTTCATTAATCAACTGCCTGAGAAGGTAGATAGCTGGATTTTTACCACGATATAATTTAATTGGTTTAGATAAATCTAGAATCAGTACAACAAACTACCTTATACGCTACTCCAAACGGAACATGATTTTGAACTTTTCTTGTACTCGATTGATTAGGATTATTTTCTACGCCAAGTACAGGTTGAAGTAAACACTCAAAATCAGCGTATATAATGAAAGGAATTTTTAGTTTGTGATTATGATGGACAAACTGTAACACACTATCTTTTTTAGATGGCATTGTTATTCTTTGCACATCACTACAGTACTGTAAATGATTTTGTAATGTTTCATTGTTAGTACAACCTTGCAAGCAGCGGTAACAAAATAACTTTTTGTTCCTATTTTTATTGTACTGTTTACCAACTAGTCCGTTAAAGTTTTTAATCCAAACGTAATGATTTTTGTAAAACAGTAAATTTATAGTCGATTGTGAAGCTTTTTCTGAAATATATCTCGGGTATACATCCTCTTTTTCATCTAGTCCGAAAACGTTAATTGAAATATTATTTTGCTTTTCAAATTTTGGTATTTGATTTTCTGCTACTGGAAAGTTAATATCTTTAAAATTTAATCTTGACACGTGACTGATATATTTTTCAAGCGATCAGCGTGTTTTTCTGCTGGAAATAGTGCGGAAAGAACAGCCCATTGGAAACACTTGTTGTCTACGTTTTTGATGTTTATACATCTTTTACTTTTTATTTTTGGTGGCAGGTCGATGTATGAACTACCTCGTAATGCGTCATATTTCATCGTGTGAAACAATATTTCTTTGATCATTTCAAACTTCCAACCCGAACCTAATTGAGTGAATTCCTCTATTTGTTTCCAGATTTCTTGGTGTATTTCATCAGATAGTGATAACAGATCAATCCCAAGCAAAACACGTCTTGATTTTCCGTTCATATAAGGTTCTGTAATTTCCTTGTTAGTTAATTCTTCCGTTATAACTAACTTTGAAAATATAACATGATATTGCACAAATAATCTGATACTTTTGTGTTTTTCGAGCTCACGTTTTACAGTTGTCTGTAGTAGGTGGTAAAGATTTGCTGCATTAAAATTTACTAAAACAATTTGATTATCAAACTGATAACTATTATCAAAACCTGCAAAAGCAGTCGCTCTTTTATCAGGTTCTCCCATAAGACTTCTCTTAGCTATATCACGCAATTTTAACATTATTATACTATAATGTAATATCTAATTGATAATTTTCTCACACTGCGCATGCGCTAAAATCAATTAAAGATAAAAAAAATCTCCTATAATATAATGACAGCAAATCTAACAAACACATGTGAGCAAGAAGCATATCAAATTCACCCAAAGTATAACTTTACCTCACACTGCGCATGCGATAAAAATCAATTAAAGATAAAAAAATCACCTATAATATAATGACAGTAAATCTGACAAGCGCACGTGAGCAAGAGATTTATCATGTTCACCCAAAATACAACTTATACGCTGGAAATACATTAGGTTCAGTTATTAACATCAAAACTAGAATATCTGTTGTCAAATTAACGTCAGCGGGTTATACGATTAGTGTAAAGGGAGATAATGCCGAGAGGATTGCAATGTTTAGAAAAGATTTTATTTACACGTTGTTTTGCGATGATATTCCAGAGGGACAGCGTGTATATCACGTGAACGATAAAGTCACTGATGACAACATTGAAAACTTATCCTTAGAAGATGAGTTTCAGCCACATCCTGTCTTTGATTTATACGAGGCTAACGATCGCGGTATTATTAGAAACAGAAAAACTAAAAAAGTTCTTGGTATTATAAGTAATATGGGATATATCAGGGTAACTGTTAGAGGAACATCGACAAATCAAGTTTGTTATACTGATCATAGGTTTGTTTAAGAGGTGTTCAACGGATCTATACCCAATGATCTGGTTATTAATCATATTAATAACGTAAAAACTGATAATCGATTGAGAAATCTGGAGCTAGTGACGCAACAGGAAAATGTGAGAAAAGGACGAGTTGGTGGTATTAATTTTAGATGTCCAGCAAAACCTGTTATTTCAATAAACCTTGAAACGGATGAGGAGATCAAATTCAAATCGATTACAGCTGCGGCAAAGCATTATAAGATAAATTCCAGAGCAGTAAAATTTCTAGCTGATGGAGCATCAAAATCAGCTTTTTCAAGAGAATACGATGCTAGGATTGGTTTTAGATATGATATTTGATAGCTCGGTTTTAGTCAAGCAATGATGAGCAAATGCTATGATATCGTCATAATCAAATTTTAACGTTGTTACTGCACTTTCATTAATTTTATTTTTTTCTGCTTCTGTTAGCAATATTTTATGAGAATCACCTTGCATTACAAAAACGTCAACACTATAACCCAACAAACATTTTCTTACCGCTTCGGCTAGTTCGTTGTAATTTAATATATTAACTTTTTGGTGACATTTTATCTCATCAGTCATCTTATAACAATAATTTAGATAAAAATATATTATAATAATGGACTTGATGAAACGACTCGCTGAACTCTACAAACAAGATACTAGCGACAAAGTCGCCAGCGATAAGGTCGTCAGTGATGAGGTCACATTTTCCAAAGATTTCATAGACAAATCTATTGGTTATAATGAAGATGATATTTTATATAACAGCGAATCTGATGATGATGGTGAAATAGTCACTGTTGCTGACAGATCAAATTACAGCAGACCAACAACTAAACGATATAATGTCAAGTATCACATTGCAAAAAAAATAATGAAATTTAATTTTACCGTTGCCGAACAACAACTGTTTTGGCAGTTAATCAAACCTTTCTTAAAAATCAGAATTCCAGGCCGACAGAAAAATATCAAATTTGATTTCATATTTGTCAAGATGTTTAATCTAATGACGATCTCTGACGATCGTAAGCAGTATCTAATATCGTTATGTAAACCAGTAAAATGTAAATCTGTCAAACAAAAGTATGAGAAAATTTATAATAACATTATATCATAATTTGCTTAGTTGGGATCCAACTGTTAAATTTATCGCTATACCCACGCCATTTGACTAAACTTTTATCTCCTTTTTTCTAATCACTTTGTCGATAACAAAAACATCCTGCTCAGTTTTCTGTAGTTCTTGTTCAGAAAAACTACCTACGATCGGTTCCCCTGCCAGATCTTTTAAAACGTACGTTACAGGTATTGTGAAAAGTACCTTATCAACTACAAATACTTCTTCGCTCCAGTTTGGAGTAAATCCTTTTGCAAATACCCTTTTTGTCAAAGAAATTCTAACTTTATCACCAACCTTAAATTTATGTCTGCGGTACATGTTTTCATTTGCTAATATTGGATTTTTAATAGCTTTTTTAGGTATCATTTTGATGTTCGATGTTTCGTGTTATTATATTCACCTACGATTTGAGAAAGGTCATCGATGTACCTGTTGGTGTTTTTAGCTGTCATTTGTTTGTGTAATTTTTCGTTTAGTGTGCGATTAAATCTCTCAACAACAACGCTTTTACCTTCGTTTCCTGTAACATACCTTTTTATATTATTTTGTTCTAGAAACTGTTCAAACTTTTTGTTAAAGAACTCGGATCCGTGATCAGTCCAGATTTTATTCGGTTTTCTTTCTGTACTCGTTATTATTTCTTTTAGCGCATCAGTCATTGAAGTCCCTGTCTTATCCGAAACAGGTACACTGAAAGCGTATTTGCTAAAAACACCTATAACATTAAACAAATACCTTTTTGGAGCACCATCAGCGCCAACGTTAAACTGAGCTAGATTGGATACATCCACCAAATCTATTGCCCAGATATCATATACACCATTAGCGACAACTTTACTTCGTGGGAACTTTTTTTTAGGTCTGTGCAGCTCGACTGCAAGATCATCGTATCCTTTTTTTACCGAGTCCAAGTTTATATTTTGCTCCTATCATTCCCTGAACAAATCTTCTATCAAAACGTTCTCGTAGATTTGTTGGCTCCATATCACGTAATTCGTCTAACATTACTTTATCACAATCTGCTTTCGAGTTTTCATGATCACGATAACAGATATCATGACGCATCGCTATTGCATCCATTTGATTATAAGGCTCTTGACCTGGCAATGGATTGTCGTTTTCATCTAGTTGTTGATCTAGCGGATTGTAAGATCCTGTATACCGACGACCTGGCAATGTCCAACCGCCTTTGGTTAAGGTAATTTTCCAATAATTTTATGCATATCTATACCTGACCCTATTATTTCTCTGTTGTTACAACATTGACAGTATGCGACAATTTTATTTTGCTCAAGACACAAATCTCTGTCAGAATCACAGTTGCATATCATTCTATATTTTTAGTCGTCGACTAAAATAATATTAGGATAACCAGATCCTAGCGACATCTCTGATGATACTGTCGCTGGGGACACTTTCTTTAAAAACATTTTTTCTTTTTCCGCAGACTGCACAAAAACTTTTTAATATTATCCTGTTGTTATTTTGTTTTTTTCTGTTGTTTCATTAATATTTTCTGTTTTAGTTCTACACTTGAGACAGTATGTTGACATTATTATGTTTTTTTAAGTTTAGATAAAATTTATTGCCATCTCATCATTAGCGTGAGAAGGATGCTTGTCAAACTGTAAAATAAATTTTAAAAAATTAAGATTTCTGCTCATCTGTTGGATAAACATGATACAATAATATCCACAAGCAGACGTTCCAACAGGTTGGAGTTGATTTGATGAATAATATATCTTTTTAAATTTTTTCTTCATATACTTTTTTATTACATCGCTTGGAGGAAGTCCAAACGAGTCAAAATAATTATTATTATAAAATGTTACCCAATGCGTGCCGGATCCGTCATTAAAATCTTGTATATTAATAACACACGAACTTACAGCTGATGGTGATTTTATTGCTGCGAGTTCATCTTTAGAATAAACTCCGTGAAATCCAGGAACCGCTTTTAATTTATCAATGATATCAAAATTACTCAACGGGGTGGTCGAGTTCCCGGTAATGTTAGACCACGTCCTATTCCTAAAAGATTTGGCAGCAGACTTCCCGCTAGTCCCGCCAAAAGTGGAGCGCACGGAATAATTCCTCCTTGTTTTGGTTGATTGCAAATGCATTTGCATTTTGGTGTTGGCGATTTTGTTTTTGTTGTTTTCTTTTTTTTGTTGTTGGCGATTTCTTTTTCTTTTGTGGCATTATAATATATCATTTACATAAAATTTACAATTTTTTTATTCCACTTCCACGAATGATACCATTACCTTCAACTGCTTTCTTCGTTGCGCCAGATATTGCTCCAGACGCTGCTGCTAGTCCTAATGTGCCTAAGACTGGTAAAATTTTAGGTATTATTATGCTAGCTAATACTGGTAATGCCGGACCAAGAAAACCACCTTCTTTTGCCAGCGCTGTCATTTGTGCAGCACTCAAATTTAAAACAAAAGTTTTTTTTTACGATCATACTTTTTTACTTGATTTTTTGTTAGCATTAATTTTGTTAAAACACCATCCGAAATATTAGGATTAATTTTTAATGATACCTGTTCTCGCTTTGCAATAGCAGCTACTAATTTTTTAACTTGGCCATCGGTTAAATATACGTCTTTTACAATATATTTTGCCATTTTATATAACAACTGTAGATTAAACTTGAACTGTCAATTTGCCTCCAATAGAATCTACTGTGATAAATCTATCACTAATCACTAATGCGTATACGTACAACGGCGCTACTTGAACCGCCCCAAGTGTCCAGGCAATTTCAATATCCGCTGTGCTGTCTACAATTCGCTCGTTATGTTTACTAACATCAAAATGAAATATAAGATAAAGGGTACGAAATTCCTCTGCTGATATTTGAGTTCCATCTTCAACATCTTGATATTTTTGTATTGCGTCAAGCAGGTACATGTACGGTCGAGAAATATTTTAATTAACGTCATCAGCAAAATTGCACTCGATAGCTCGTTCTGGATATTGCTTTGAATTTAATCTAGCGTATATTCGTCTGACATCAGAGTGATCAAATATTGCATTATTTTGTTGTTGGTTACCTCGTCGGGCTTGCTGTTGAAATACGACAAAGATATTTCTCGGCAGTTGTTCGCTTGATGTTGTTGTGACCCTCCATGTGTAGTCAGTAGTATTTGGAACCGCTGTCTGATATATCTTATGCTGCTTAAAATAAATTCTGTTTGTATGTTTATGAAGCGTACTATTTAGTTCTGACATTTTAGTGATTGATGGTGTTGTACGTGGCATCCAAAAAGCAAGTTTGTTTATAATAAACTGTACATCAACCCCTCCAGATCTAAACAAGCAATCGTTTTGGTCTGCTCGATCTAAAATAAGAGTATGTTTTACTCCACGGAATACTTTATCATGAACGCGACAAAAGCCGAAAATCATACTTAGTGGAAGCATCATTGTAATTTGACGTGATCCTGCTGCAAGTTTTCTTCGCCTAGCAAAACCATCGTTATAGCTTGGATTTCTCACGTCAAGTGTGTTAAGAAGTAAATTTAACATCGCAGTACCATTTGCATCTGAAGCTGGTGGTGTTATATTTAGATTATAAAAAGCTGCTGTAAGAGAAACTCTTGTAGCGTCTGCATTAGCAGCTGCACCTGGTGCAGCAATACCTAGCGCGTCTGCATTAGCAATGAGAAAATTTCTCACAATTACAGCATTTGCATCAGCACCAGCTCCATGTACTATAGCGCCTCTCTTTAAAAATTCTGTTGATTCAGCTATACCCCGTCCAGTATCTTTAAACCACATCATATTAGTTGCAGTTGATCTTGAGTAATCGTCGGAAAACGAAATAATATTTAATATTGTACTTGCGACTTGTAGATGACTTGAAATATCTTCTATAGTTTGATTGGCCAGTTGATATCTAGCACTTTTGAATAAACACCAGCCGTTATTTATAAGAGCTACTTCTGCTCCAACTGCAATTGCAGCAGGTGGATTGGCTACTGTCATAATCTGACCACGAACTTCTAACAGCCTTATGTGGCAGTAGAAATACATCTTCGTCTCTGGTGTTAAAGGTTCTAATACCAGCTTTATTTGATTCGTTAGAATTTTCATCAAGATACTCAACAAACTCGAATTCTGTCACATCGTTGTCGATGTCATAAGTTTCTGTTAACTCGAGATAATTTTTAACAGACATTTTATTTTTTTAGATTATATAAAATTTTATTGCGGCACTGTTACATTAGATATTAATTTTTGTATGATCTGCTCGCCCTTTGGTGATAATAATTTTTTTGTTGTTGTTATCATAGCTTTTTGAGTTTCTTTTGTTGGAGCGATTTCTGAGATAGCTTGTTTTATTTCAGATGCAGTCGGTGGATCACTTTTTATTTTATTACCTATTTTTTGTCCCACCGCAGTCTCAGCGGCAGATGCAGCCCCAGTTGCAAAAGCTTTACCAGCGTCAATAGCAATTGGTGCAACTTTACGTGCCATACCCGGGATATTTTCAATAACTTTAGTAAAAATATTTCCAAAATATCCTCCTACTATTTTTCTTTGATAAACTTTTTTTCTTTGTTTCATTATATTTGATGTTGCATAACTTTTACTTTTGCTCGCGTAGATGTAAATAATATGTTACAACTTCATTATTCAATTCTAACTGTTTTCCTGATTGATCTGTCAACTGCATTATTATACTTGATATTTGATTTTCAACATTTAAATGATAATAGATAATATCTCGTGGAGTTATTTGCATGAGAGGACCTGACGGAACTTCAGGTGAGAAACTGTAAATAGTTTGACCTTTGCTACCTTTTGATGTATAAGAGCCAGAAGCAATAGAGCAGTTTACTAATATTGTATTTACTTCTGTTATATTTACTGGCAGTTCACTGTCATATGTAATAGGCTGATCAAGTGCAGTGTAAGTTTTTTTCAGTAAATCCTAACAGTTGTGCAATACTTCTTTCTCTTGGTTCAAGACTGATCACTATATTTTTCAAAGTTATCATAGTTCGCAATGTGTTATAATTTGCTGCCAATTCAAAATTATCAGCTACACCGTCAGCTTTTGTGATGAGCTCTTTGATTGTCTTGTTTAGATCAGTAATATTATAAGCTCCTTGCGGAATTTTTATTTTTTTTGTTGTAGATATTGGAGATGTTGTAATCATAGTAAAATACATTTCATCGTTAACATCATTTTTCACGTTAGGTATAGCATTCCAGCAAGTACAAGAAATTAATCCAATTTCATATTGTTTTGTAGGATCTAGTTGAATAGGTGGAAAATAATTTACTGAAAAATTTGCGCTATCTATCGCAGACTCACTAGAGTTTAGTAATAATATTGTTTGCATTCCTTTAATATTATATCATTTTACAAAACTAAGTCGCCGCGATTAAGTCGCGGTGTAAAGTTTCATATTCGTCAGATGTTAATAATCCACTCGATCTTAGATGATCAAGTATGTCAATGATTTCATTATCAAGTTCAACACTAACATTCCCAGCTTCCTTTGATGATATTAATAACATTAATCTACCTATCATTTCAGTAGTTGATGTAAATACCTTTAAACCAGTTCCTGTTCTTACTTCTCTACTCTTCTCTACACGATTTTTATCAAAAGTAAAAAATTTCCTTTTAAAACTCCACCTTTACCAAAAGGTTTTAATATACTATTTTCTGCTGTTTTTTGAAACGTGAGAGCAATAACACCGTTTCTCATTCTTTCATAAAGTGGAATCATATTATCAATCTCTGTAACCGTGTTTAATTCATCTTTAGCAGCAGCTCCGTCTTTAAATATTACATCTAATCTATCGAGTAATGTTTGATATTCTATATCAGTCCACTTGCTTATATTATCAATACCCCTTATATTTTCATTCTGTAAAAAATCATCATATTCAATACATTTTATCTCATCATTAGCTCTTTTTGTAAAATAAAATCTTTGATCTCCAACTTCCATAAACTTTACAGTAAGCTCACCAACTCTTTGTTGCTCGTCTTTGATATCTTTTATATCTCCTGATAAATTTGTTATAATATTTGTTATTCCTTGCGTTGTTAACTCTGCTAATCTTCGCTCAAGTTCCAGCGGATTGTTTATCAATCGATCTGTTTCAGCTTGTCTAGCCGCAGGATCAGCTATATTTGCTGTAAATGCCTCAATTAGTTTTCTTTTTTCTTCATCAGATCTAGTAACAAGTTTTGCAGCAGCTGCTTCCTGTTGTTCTTTAACAATTCCAACCAAGCCTTTTTTCTGCAGTTGTTTAAGTTCTTCTTCTGACAGTGGTTTAGTTTCAGGTTGTTTACCTAATAGTGCTTCAGTAACCGGCTTGAAAATTGTAGCTGTTGCTTCTGTAGCAGTTACTTGTCAACGTCGTGCTTGTTGTACTTTTTGCTTAAGCGATGTATGAGATTGAGCAAGTTTTTTTAGATCTTCTATGTGTTATCTGTATCTTGCTCGTTTGTCCATTATTATTATTATAAATTTTATAAAATTTAAACCCTTACTGTAAGTAAGTGTCAATACAACAGCGAGACATTTTAGTTGGATCATTTGTAAGTTTATCAAATAAAAAAAAGTTGTATTTATATTTTGTAGCATGACGGTAAAGTTCAATAAACTTATCTTTTGTCACGTCACCGCATTGTTTGCTTGCAATATTTCTAACGTCAACATTGTCCAGTCCTGGATATAATATAAAACAACCTGTATTTCGCCGAATAAATCTGTCAACATTATAAAATCCTTGAGCGAGATAAACAGAATTACATTGTTTGTTACGTGACAGTGAGAAATACGATCTTATTTTGTTCATCTCCATGTTATGTAGCGGAATATCGTCAAAAACTACTATCTTATGTTCATCTGCATCAAGTTGATTAACTGGAATAAGATCTTCTGGCTGCGTAATTATAAAAAAAATCTTCACCAGCCTTAAGTTCATCACGAAGTTTTTCATTATAATCGCTTAATAACTCATACTTATCTTGCTGTGGATTGATTGTGTAAATATAGACTCTATCGTAGATAAAATTATCACCAAGAAGCAAGTTCATAAGCAAATTTGTTTTTTCTGATCCAGTTCGCCCGACAATAAGATAGTGACAATCAGGAAGTTCTTTGTTATGTTTGTGTTTCACCAGCTTCTCTGTATCAAAGTTTAATATCGACGATTTTGCCATTTTGTATAATATTAAACTAGTGTTGATAATTTTATCTAAGACAGTAAATAATGAGTTACTATACAAAATTTGGAACACTATCAGGAGATTTATCCACAAAAGGTTACCAAGGTGACTTATCCAAATATGCAACTCTTGATCAGCTCAAAAATGAAATCAATAATTTACTAAATCTTACCAGTGTAGAACCAGATGAAGTCGTCATTTTCCAGGACAAAGAAGGACGATTAAAAACGAGTGATGTAAAACTGCCAGATGTACTTGTACGAATTCCTAATGCAGTTGCTGATAATATCATGACTTTTAACAATCAAGGTAAGATACAAGATTCTGGTAGGTCAGTAAATGATTTTGTTAAAAAAGCTGGTGATTTATTTAATGGGAATATTGTTATGAACCAGAACAAGATTGCAGATCTTGGATATCCAACTACAGATGGAGACGCTGTAACTAAGAAATATGTCGATGATCAGGACGTTCCAATCATTAATGAAATAACAGCGCTCAAAAATGAATTTACCGGTCACGTAAAAACGTTTTTAAATTTTCGTAGAAACATAAACATGCTTAAAGATGATTTTTTTTGGAAATCCATCAATTGTTAACATTATTCTCGCTAATATTAACACAAAACTCAATGATATTAACACAAAACTCAATGATATTATTAGTGGAATTCCTAATATTGTTGAGAAAACGAGTATGGTTAAAATTCCTCACAAACAGATTAAAAATATTGTGTATACTGTTGATACTGGTTATACTGGGTGGACACCAAAAATAATTCTATCAAATATATTGCAGAAGTTACCGGTGTGTATAGATTGTCAGTGCTTAGCAGTGCAAAGTTTAGAATATCTACCAAATATCTATTTCGTCATCCAAATGATGACTCATCTGGATTGTTATCTGTAATAATAAACAAAAATTCTGAAGAAGAATTTGTACTTGAACCAGTTGATAAAACTTTAAAATTAGCAATTTTTTTCTGGTGTTTGGAATTTATAGCTGAACAACTAGCTCTTATTATGGATTAACCAAACATAGGACTATGTTAACTAATATTATAATGAAAAGAAGTATAGTTGATTTCAATCATATTTCAAAAGATATTCCAAAACAAGATGTAGATGCATTAATACAATACTATAAATATTATCATAAAAAACTTAGGTGCGTGAAAAAATGTTACAAATACTACAACAAAAAATGTTACAAATACTACAACAAGATCCTTCGAGTAATATCTTATCTACCCTTGTTAATGACCAGTTCTGATATAATTTCAAGTGGGGTATCATTAAATCCTTTTTTGTTAATCATATCCGCTATTGGTGTTTCACTTACAGCGGCGTGTAAAAAAGTAGAACCAAGACTTTTGATAAAGAAACACTTGTTTAACATCAATTAAAACTTACAAGAAACTGCTTGATCAGATCCGGTCTTACCTACGAGGAGTTAAATATAATATGGATGATTTATTACGTGAATTTCGTATTATTGACAATATGTTAACAGATATTCTACCAATGAGGTTTAGCAAGTATGAAAAAAAATATCACAAAAATATGAGTAACATAAAATTTTATCTAAACTTAAGATATAATATAACTAAAATAATATCATTTTCATTCTAATGCTAGTTTAATTTCCGCCTTGTTAACTGAAACGTTCTAATACACAGTTTAATTTTCATCCTGTTATCTGATAAAAAAACTTGTGGTAAAACCTATTTGCCGTCTTTAGAATAATCATATTCCACACATACGCTGTTCTAACAAATTCGTCACTTCTGTTGACAGAGCTTATCGCATTCCAACACCTGTTGTTTTGTCTGGTTACAAAATATCTGTCTACATAGTAGTAGTATAGGAAAATGAGGGTTTGGCGGGGGTGGGGGAGGAGGTGTGGGAGGGGGATGGTGGGCCAAAACCCTCATTTTCCTATGAGGGGGTGGGGGATAATTTAGGACTATAATTTATACTTGTTTGGAGGGTAAAAAAAGTGAGCTAAACCCTCATTTAATTTATACTTGTTTGGAGGGTTAAAAAATAAAGTGGGCTAAAACCCTCATTTCCCTTTTTTGGAAAAAGGGGTGGGGGATAATTTAGGACTACAATTTATACTTGTTTGGAGGGTAAAAAAAATAAGGTGGGCTGAAACTCTCATTTCCCTATACTACTTCTGCTGTAAAACTCCATCAACTTATAGAAGCAGACTTTATTTCTCTGCAGTTCATTGAAATGTGTGATGCAAATATTGTTTGTATTGATTATTGCACACTTTATATATTGCATGATATTGTTGTTTATATTTCACTCAACATATTGTTGACAATATTTGAACATTCAAAATCGCTCTATCTGCATCTGCTTCAATGCATGGTAATGTCGCTATGTAGATGGAAGGCACATCTTCTACAATGACTAATGTTGGTATGGCTCTTGTATGGTATAGGGAGTATGAAACGCTTTCTTGCTGTACTTCACAAAGTCAAACTCCAAAAAGCAATAATTCTGATTTTTTTCTTTGCTTGCTTACTTCACAGCTGGCACATCTTTCTTTGAATCACATTTGTGTTTTGACGTTTTGACTTTAACAAAAGGATGTATACGTTCACAATTAATATGTAAACTGTCAATGAGACTTCAGATCTCGAACTAGTTAATAACCTTGATAAATGTGGCTTACGATAATAGATTCAAGTCAACACCCGTATGTTTAACACATTTCCTATTTATCAAACGTCTAGTGAACTTACTTATACAAATTACAAAAATGGACGATGACAGTGATGCACAATTGTATAGCAAAATCACTTGAGTTATTGTCAGCTTGTTTGGTAGTCGGTGGAATGTTATTTGTTTATAGCCGTAATCGCCTATTACCACAAATGTTGCACAATGTTGAGAGTATTCCATATCATTATGTAAAATCAACGTAGACTAAATCTCTTCACTCTTTGCACAGGTTACAGGTCTTGGGCATATATTGATGTGTCATCAACAGCCTATTTTTGTATTATAATATTATATATATGGTTGAAGAGGGTAAATGCATATGCAATGATCCTGCAACATATAGTTTGGAAGTATTTTTATTCTGATGATGTAAGAGCTGCAATCATTGTATTCTATGATTATGTTTTTTAATTATATTAGTATCTTCTTCGGAAGGAACTTTTCTCATATAGTGTTGGATAATGTCTATGATTCCCCGAGATGAAGGATAGGGTACGATACGTCGCTAGACTCTGTGTGAACTGCTCTCGAGGGTAAGAGAAATTATATATATATATATATATATATATATATATATATATATATATATATATATATATATATATAT
Source organism: Potamilus streckersoni (assembly GCA_016746295.1). Taxonomy (NCBI): domain Eukaryota; kingdom Metazoa; phylum Mollusca; class Bivalvia; order Unionida; family Unionidae; genus Potamilus; species Potamilus streckersoni. The sequence goes on from JAEAOA010001849.1 coordinate 676,193, forward strand.
ATCGATCAAATGATGTATTATGACATTAGCTGATATTAGCACGTGCCCAAAGCTCTCAAAAACAGATGAAATGAACAAAGAATAGTATAGTACTTTTGTGGTCAACAGAAAAGGCTTTTATATTCATTGGCATATAGCATTATTGGGATAAGTTCCATGTACAATACAAGATCAGTCTTCATTTTCAGTGGTGGAAACAAGAGAAAATTGAGTATAGCTATTGCGTTGATTGGAGATCCACAATTTATATTCCTGGATGAACCCACTAATGGAGTAGATCCTAGTGCAAGGAGACATATATGGAATGTCCTTTCTCAAATCCGGGCTAGCGGACGCACCATGATCCTCACTTCTCACAGGTATGATTTAGCTGGAATGAGTTTGCAGCATATAGTCAACAGTTATTGGACATTGGGTCAAAAGAAATTTTATTGTTGCTAATTACAATCAATGTAAACAAAATATCCTGGGACACATTGCTGAAATAGAGGCGTTTGCTTGATATTAAAATATCCAAATTGGTACTAATATCACAGAGTGACTTTTTCAAAATGTACGTCTTTGATTGTAGGGCTGTTGACTGAAACCTAAGTGTATTAGCAATGATTTTCATTGCCATCCAGTCCCCGTGATCCAAAAGCAAATGTGCCTGTTATCACTACTCAATGTACACTAATATGAGGAGGATCTTGAAACCAAGTTTGTAGATGATAACAATGGTGCCCTTGAAACATTACTTCCATGTTGACCATTTTAAAAATATTGTTATTATTACATTGAAGTTTTAATCAAGCACTTCTTGCAACATGTAGTTAAAATTGTTTCAAATGATCTCTAACATGAACATTATGGTAGACCTGTGGGAAAAGCAGAATTGCTTTTTATTTTGATAGGAAAGTCACACTGACGGACTTTTATTGAACAGTAGTCGCTACTAAATTAAAATAATTTCTTTTGACCACAGACATACTCACCACATCCGGTATCTTGAACATAATGTTACCTCTGCAGTTCAAAAATGGATAATAGTATTAAAACCCATAAAATCTCAAGTTGGTCCTAAATTAAGAACATATGCTAGTCGATGCAACAGCAGCCAGTCTGGAAATTCTTCCTTGCTACCCATCATGCTGAAACCTTGCATTGGATTTTCACTTAAGGACATTTTTGCATTAAGTAGCAGGTCCTAAATAAAAAAGATGCTAAATCACATTACTGTCATGGCAGCGACCTTGACAAATTATACTAGTTTTCCAGATCTAGCTGTAGCATTTACATGAGATTTTTGTTAAAACATTTATTTTAATATTTAGGTCTGAAGATGATTCCTGCTGCTTATAACATGAACACCATGCCATCCATTTGTAAGGTTTAATCATACTTCTACTGAGTAGATGACCATATTGTTATTGCGATATTTAGCGGGTCCCCAAAAAAGTTGATACTTATAGTTAGGATGGTTGCTAATGCAAACGTCTAAAAAAATCTTGCAATACCTAGTCTACGTAAATGAATATTAATACTGATATTAGGTTAAATCTGAACTAAGTCTTGCGTGATGTGATAGACTTTTATAGAAAATAAGGTCTATCTGAATGTAATGGAATCTGCAGGAACCATTTTGAAGATACTCTTGTTACTCTTCCTCTTGGAAAGATAGTTGTAATTACGGTTTGAATCTGATATTTATTCTAAAGTGCTTGTGATATCGTCACCGACGTTTCAGTGACTGAAAACTAAGAAAGGGATGTGGGTCACATAATGTAATGAAAATATCACCTCCAGTACATTTGATGAGATCTATTATCTGGATTTTAAGATTAATTGCATTTCAAGAAACAAGTTAAAACTCATCACTTAATCGTTAAATCCAAACTTAAATGTTGTTACTCATTACAGAAAATATAATGACCTATGCGCATGATGTCCCTAACATTATATTACCCAAACACCAGGTTGACCAGGCCTGACACTAACTTCTTAATGCTGGGCGCGTTGTGATGATGCTGTTAGTACCATTTTTATAAGTCTTTGTTATGGTTTGGCCATGATTCGAAACCGCAGCATACCAAATTCTAGTTGGACTCAGCAACCACTGGGCCGCTGTAGTGGTCGAATAATAAAGAATGGTGGAGTTTCTTAAGCAAAGGTCATGGATTATTATTCCACAATTACAAATGAAGGAAGAAATTGCATATCTCAATAATAGCCACAAGTTTATTGTAGCCAGTACAGGGACATTTCCTTTAAGGGACTCTGCTTCTTTGGTTGGTACATATCTGGCATTGAATGTATTTAACATTTTCCATAATATTTTTGCTTCGTAGTGATTAAAACATTACACACATTTTTTTCTCATTATTAGTACAGAATGAATTATAGAGATTTAAAATCTTATTTGTCTTTCTTCATAACATCAACATTGATATGACAGGTCCTGCTGCCAAAGGTTTGTAGATGTTATTCAAATAGTTTTATTCTGATAAATCAAAAGTATGATAATGTGCAAATCTAAAATTGTCGGAGAACGACTTGGCAAATATGACGATAGATCAGTTAAAGATGGCAAGATTCATGATATGACCGTAGCAAGAATAACACAGGTACTTTTAAGGTAAAATATAGCTATTCAAGACGATATGTGACCGTTGAATATTTTCCTTAATGAGAAGGTGCGTTTCATGCTGATGGTGAATATAACATAATCAATAACGGGGGTTAATGTTGATTTTATATCCAAGCAACATTTTCGTAATCTCTATAGTAGAGGTGTTTACGACATTTTTAATAACAAAACTATAATAATAAATAATAAAAAATGTGGAAAAAACTAAGACATTTTTGCCACTATCTAACAATATTGCAACATTATTCTCTCTACATTAGCCATGGTGAGTAAGCTTTAAGCAGAGCAGACAAACAAACTAAATTTATGTAGGTTCTAATGCCTTTGTGCAGAGCACTGGATTTGACTTGCCACATTATAAAATAAACAACTGATGTTGCTATACTGGCAAAATACAGAATTTTTAAATGCTGTTGCTTTACTGTAAAACACCATACCAAACATGAATGCACAACTTGTGTTGCTATGCAACATACAATTCATATCCACCATAAGGAAGATCATCGTATCGGATTCAATCAAAGTTAAAATGAGAGATAAACTTTGCATGTAATGTAATTAAATGCAAATAACAAGTTAGCCTTTTTAAGATCAGATTCATTATCTTTTTATATTCTAATATTTAATTTATCTCAAAATAAAATATTAAATGCCAATAAATGTGACAAGTTGAGTAACTTCAATTGTTTGCAAATCGAATTCACACTGGTGTCGCCCAAAATTTTAAAACTGGTCAATTTAAGGATCCTGTATTGTTTCCTCTGACTTTGAAACTGCTATGAGAGTACTCAAAAATGTCATTGTATTTGAAATTTAGATAGACAAGGTTGTAAATGTCTTGTTCATGATCATCTGATGCTAGTATACTATACCACCATACACAATAATGGATTATCGAGATAATTACATGGAGGTGTACAGAATGATATATTAATAGGTGAATAATAATAAAACGAGATCCCTAGCCCTTTGGGCACAGTGCCGAAATATTGAGTTAACCAAAATAGAAAATAAATAAAACCATGTTAGAGAATTTAATATAGTTTGTGCATTTTCTTTCTTCCGTTCTGGTACTATCTCGCAAAGTGAGAACACAAATGTCGAAATCTCGATCCACGAGCCCTATTTACTGGTATCTCTAGAGTCGTCGATTTCTCAGGTTTAGAATTTTCTGGTGCCATTTGGAACAAAAAGAACAGTCCGTATAAGTGGTTTGTAAATTGCATGTTTGCGGAAACGCAAAGATGAATTATAGCAATTTTATTTTCCGTCATGCTAATCTTCATTATCTGCCTAGTTTGATGTTTTTCAAATTTCACACTTTATTGTGTGCATATTCGATCCATGATTGTTTTGGATATTCTACAAATGATTGTGTTTACATCCTGCACATAATAGTATCCGTAGTGCATACACGATTCAGCACATATCATACATATGATTGTGTACATATTCTACACAGATTATGTGCATATTCCACACATCCCGCAACATAAAATATGCAAGGAGGAAATCCAAAAGATAAAGTATTCTATTTGGATCATTACTGATTGAAGACATTGAAAGTTGCTCATGAATACTTTTTCAGACGTTTTCTTCCTACAAGTTTCATATTTCAGTTTGTTATTAGCTTGAACTGTCTTTCGAATAAGAACCAATCTTTGTTTCTGTTATGAGCATGTCGCCAAAATGTTTTGCAAATTTTTCAGTATGGAGGAATGTGAGGCCCTTTGCACTAAGATCGCCATCATGGTCAATGCACAGTTAGTCTGCTTTGGTAGTACCCAGCATCTGAAGACAAAATTTGGTCAGGGATTCTCTCTTCACTGTCGAATGAAGACGACTACAGAAGGTGAACCAGTCCCAATGGAGCCCTTAATCAGTTTCATACAGGAAAATTTCCCATCAGCCCATGTCTTCGATGACAAGCAAGGTTACACCCATTTCCAGATTCCAGATCAGAATACTCGACTGGGACACATCTTTGCTCGTATGGAAGAATCTAAGGAATCATTTGGTGTGGATGATTACACAGTAAATCAAACCAGTCTGGAACAGATATTCTTGGCCTTCACACGGAATCAAGTCCCTCCAGTCAAAGAAAAACGAGGATTCTGGAAGCGCTTCAAATGCAAATGCTGTACATGAGTTGAAATTACCATTGGATAAAAAAGCGCCTGTTAATTGTCTAATGTATTAACTTTTGTCCGACAGTTGTTGCCCTCTAGATAAAATTTAGTTATATACAAGCTTTTGTTATTTGAACTTTTGCACCATCAAAGTCAGCTCAGATAAAAATAAAAGTTTGTATATACTTGGCATGCATCTGCTTAAAACATTAGGTTAATGTAGGCTCCCAGTATATAATTAATGAAATTATCTATAAATACATATTCTTATGGATGTATGCTGGAAATTAGTGATTGCAGTTTAAAATTTGTATGGTATTGGAAAATCTATATAAAATCCTTGCAATGAAACTATTCACATATTATAGATTAGTATATTTGATAAATCTGGACATGCAAACCTCCTAGATAGTTATAGAGATATTTGTTTCAATATGTGCATAACACGGTGTTGCCCTAACATTTCTAACAACTTTGAATTCCTTATTCTTACACAAGTTTATTTTGTGTGCACAACAAGTAATGTTCATTATTAATATAATGGCATCATTTGCATAGGCTCAACCGTTAATGGTCACTGCTGACCAATTGGCATGGTTTATTATATTAATGGTGACTTTTCACAAATTAACAAAGTCTATGCTGGATTATGCTTTTCATTGCTTAAGGTTACATTTGTTGAATAGTTGATGTAAGTTTACTTTACTTAAAAAATATGCCACGTTGACAATGTTGTACAATTTTTGTTTAATGAATTATGTTTGATTTTGAAGATACTACACGCTTGCAATGAATATGGCTAAATACATCTGATGCTAGTTGTCTTTCACTCTGTTCTAAATCGTGTGTTAGTAAATGCTCTAGCCTCTTAAGAAGGACTGTATCAAAACTTTGCAAATATTTCTATTGGGTGTAAAGATGTACATGTCGCCGTTTTCCCATTAGCTTTTCAGAGTTATTTCCTCATAGATATATATATATATATATATATATATATATATATATATATATATATATATATATATATATATATATATATATATATATATATATATACCATTTTATAATTTTTTTTTAAAATGATTAAGGTAGCTACACTTATTTTTGTTTTCTTCTGTATCAATATACTTAAAACTGCTATATACAGTTCCATGGTCGGCGCGGTTCATTTACATAAAATATTAAATAGATCAATCCTCTAAATATATGGCGAGACAAGAGGATATAATGACTTGGCAGTATTTTATGGATATTGTTTCAGCTTTTTAGATAATTTGATCATGACTCAGATATGTGCCTCTCTTCAAATCTAATCATCTGGCAAGCCAGTCATCTAGCATAGTGCTTACATAGTATAAGATCACACAAGTGCCCTTTCTCAAGCAGTCAACCAATCAGAGGCCTCTTGAGAGAGATGTATTCAAATGTCACAGCCATTGAAACAAATGACAAAGACTTGCCAATCATTATATCATTCGAATCACCCATACAATCTGGTCACAGTTATCAAACAGTAAATAAATCCTTCAAAAGCAAAACAAACAAAACAACAACAATACACCTGCCGCAAACATCTGATAAATTTCAATAAAATGTGCTGCTATGAATGCCTTTAACGTTGGTATAAATGAAGTTGATCTATTATCGCATTTGGCTGCAGTTATTAAAACAAAACCTGGCAGGTAGTTTAGTGTTTTTAGATGTCAGATAGGTAACCTCTTGTAGGATTATGCAGTAGCAGAACCTGAGAGATATAACGTTACATTTACATTAAGTTTGTCCTCTTACTTCAAGCACACAGAATGTATACTTATTATATTTATGTTTTTCATGTAAACATTCAGAACAACCAAAACTATAATCTGTAACATTTTAAAAAAATTGCAATTTTAATAAATGAAGGATGGCGAAGCCTGCTTAGGTGGCACAAATTATTTTTCAAGTATTTGACAAGATTTGATTAAGCTCAACCATTCATGGCCAGTGTTGACTAAATGACAAAATTTTGTATTGGCTCCGTCATTAAAATAGTCAATGTTGACAAATTGACAAGATTTGCATAGTCTCAACCATTAATGGTCAATGCTGACAAATTAACAAGACCTGTATAGGCTTAGCCCTTAATGGTCAATGTTGACAAATTGACGAGTTCTGCATAAGCACAATCATTCGGTTGACAAATTGACAAAATTTGTATAGGCTCAACCATGAATATCGTTAAATTTTGCCTACACAGTCCTATGACAGTCTTGTCACTGTTAACAATCCAATTAAAAATATATAAGAATCTTAATAGCCGATCAAAGAATTTATTCAAAGGCCTTCTCAGAGGTGTTTAGTATTTTTCAGAGTACATCAGTAACTCTGTCAAGGCTCTAATGCGTCCCCATCCTATTTGCCTTGAATAATAATAACCTGATCCTCAAGTAATTTGTTTTTAAATCATATCAAGAAGAGATAGTCTATTAAACAATATTGAGTTTCATGTTACCCAGGTAATTTCCATTCTTTTACTTAGAAAGGCATAGAAGCATTTGCACAGCCAAGGTGAGTTGTAGGAAAATAGGAATACAACACAACTAACATAAACTAATCTAATAATTATAGGCAATACGCAAATCACAAACCCACTCTTACTGGGATATGACAAAATGAACTGAAATAACAATATCACTGTGCACTAACGGAACAGGACTCGAGGATGTTAATATATTGACAGGCACTAAAGTATAGATATCGGTTACCAAAATGACAATATGAACAGTGTCGAGAGAGCACACAATGTATTGTCATGGAATATTTCATAATAAATACCCAAGTTTAGTGGATGTGAAGACCGTTTCGATAAAGATAAGAGTTCGTTTGTAAGTATGGAATTAATGGTTTCGTACAAACATGTGCTTATAAATCACTTAATAATTTGTCACGGATGGTTCTTAACAGCATTGGTAATGTGAGTGATACTTATTCTTAGATAGCGTTGATCTTAACGTCTGTCAGTTAACTTCACCGTATCCCACAACATGTCCTAAATATGTAATGCAATCTTAGCAAAGATGAAAAATCACTATTACAAAAATTAATTGTTAAGTTTCAATCCCTACTTCGATCAAAGAATTTCCACATGGTTTCCAAGTCATCTTTCTAGAAGTCATTGTAGATAATGACGTCATCGATGTACGCGTCACAGCTATCTAAATTAGGTTAATCATGTTGACTCAACACCGTAAAGTTGAATGCAAACCTTTGATACAAAATGACATCATTTTATATTTATCAAGTCCATCTGTAGTTAACAATGTCAAAGTTGTCTTCACTCTTTCTGTGAGTGGAAGGTGCCAGAATATTTACATCAGGTCAGGCTTGGTCACTTTTCTTGCATTTCTAATGCAGCCTTATTTCTTGGCATTGGAAATGAATGTGTTCACTTTTCTAAATTGGTACACATACTAAAAAGTTTTATCTGGTTTTAGCAAAAGAACACACTTTGTACATTTGCGATGTTATTGGTAAAGCAAATGACTTTATGTCTGGTTCTGTGACTCTCTATGTATATATTCTATCAAGCATATACTTAACACATCAGTCGGAGAACCCTCCTTGTGTTCCAGTAATTCAAATGTTTGATGTATATCAATGTTACTAGCAAGACGTAGAGACCATCTTACCATGGGATAAATAATTTATCAAAATACTCTAACGTGTATTTTCATCAAACGTTCGATAAAATTCAGACGTATAATTTTACGCATTGAAATCGACAATATTATGTAAGATTCCTAAGTTTTCATCATTTGTTCTAATTCCATCCTATCAATGTACGAATTTGAACCGTCTCCTAAGCTCACAATTATATCAATAAATTCACAATTTGGTTTAGGACTAGAATATATTCATTTCACTGAAATCCAGACTTGTTAACTACAACCCCAAAGACAAGAAGATGTTATCGTCTGTGAAAGTCGTTTTCTTTAACATATTTAATATGTTCTTTATGGAAAAACTTTTGAGACAGGAAACGCCATGTAATAGCAGCTAAGTTAACTTGATCGATTGTGCTATAGTTTTAAATGTATGAAAGATCAAAACAGAAAAATAATAGAGGCAAAAACAAAACAACAACAGTTGTACGCTTGGCTACCTATACTTTATTGGCAAATCAAGTATTCTATCAGTTAGTAAACCAAACAACAGCGAAAATGTTAGACTTGCTTGTGAGAACTATCAGTAACATATACGATACCATCCGATCAAAGAGTGCTGTGGAAGTACACTCATAAACCTTGTAAGGTTTTTCTTTTAATAATAAAGTTTTAGTTAAATTGAATTTTATTTTGATACACTTATTAAAGCTTTTTCCTATATATCTTTTTGCTACTTTATTTTGCTTTTGGGATGGAAATTAACATAACCACTTTTTATTATCAAAAATAATGTTGTAAAACCTAGCGACGTAGGGATTACCATTTCAGAAGAATTTATATCTCACTCTGTGACTGGTTCACCTGCATATATGGCACAGGAAGTGATGCTCCAATCCGAGCGGAACTATGACCACAGCTCCGACATCGTCTCTCGTGGTATACTTCTATTGGAGATGTGGTATGGAATCGATGCATCGAACCACTTACTAACAAACATGCATGGAAAGTTTGAGGAGAATGATTGAAATGGCTCAAGGTTCTCTTTAACGTTGGAGGGTCTTTCCACTACCACAGATGATTGGGGTGATCGCATCAAGGCAGTGTGAGCAGATGAGCAGATGAGCTGAAACACTGGCCAAGATTTGCTGGATTTCATATATATTTTCAAAGATATTTTTAATTAAACAAAAGTCTTGAAAAAGTAAAGCAACCAAATTTTAGAGCCCAAATGAATAGACATCACCTCATAGAGGCGTTAAGTTGGAAATGAGGCAGCAGCTGTGCCGATTGTGTGGGACGGATAGGTTTGATATTTGCTCACGATTCTGTAGAAAAAAGTAATAAAAGGTAGCCAGAGGTATTTGGACTTTTTCCTGATGTGGACACGACCAACCTACCGGTCTTCTAAAACTGCATGGTACTTCTTTGTTATAATTTATATTTCACTACATCTACTTTTCCTTTTCACTGAAAGTGCATCAGCCTTTTATTGACTTGTTTGTAGTGAAAGATTCTAGTCCTATACGAAACAATTTAATTCATAGCTCTCACTGTTTTCTTTCTTGTATCCACCATAAATCACGCTGATACATTATTTGCTCGACTTCTTTATTTTTTATTGTTGTTGTCCGCCAGATATTGATACAGTGGAGTTGTTTTTGTTTAAGTTATTGAAATATTTTAAAGCACTTAGGAAAAATCGAATGAAATGCATTTGAATTAAGGTTTACATCACAAAAACTCCAGATAGGAGCACATATACAGCAAAAGCGATATCTGCGAAAAAAACAAGTTCAACAATTTTGTGTTTACTTGAATGAAATTTAAATGTTTTCGTTTAATTGAAAACTATTTGTTTAAACGGTTTAGCTCATTTTATTACTGTATGTAATACAATTACTTCTCCAACCTATTATAATTACATTTACAATGTAACCATCCATCTTGTTCAACAAAAACTTCGTATTTTAGATTTTATTCAAAAGTTGTACAACGACATTGCAATCAAATTTTCTTAGAGTATGTACATTAACAAAGATTAAACACTTATAGACGTTCTGATATGGAAAATACAATATTGTTACTAAAAGGGATGCCAGGACTGAATGTCTCAGTTCGGCATCAAATTCGGTTCATCTATATCGCCATCGTGTGCTCGCACGAAGCTGGTCAATAAGTGGTCACGTGTACTTCTATCGTTACACTCCTTTGTCCATCGCTTCTTTGACATTCATCGTCAAATATAAGCCAAGATGAACTCTGAGAACGGTTTTTACCTATTTTCTACCTGGTCACTAGCTGCTCATACCCCGTTAAGGTTTTCATGTACTCCGACCACAATAATGTAAATTGAGTTATACATCATGCACAGGAACAAAATATATAAATTAAAAAACTTGTTTCTGCTCATAATAAAACGCACACATATTTCAATTATACGTTTTAGGTATGATTAAGAACTTTCCCTAAGCCAGTGATGAAAACGATAATTCATAAATATGTGAATTTATACATATTGTATTGAAACTCGCCCAGGTGACAAAGTACTTTTATAGGGTTCGGATAATCAGTTCTATAGTGTGGAAGCGTGTTAATGGATGGACAGTTTATTTTTGTGAGTAAAATTATTCTTTTTAAGGAGCAGGTATTTTTTAGTCTAAAAGACCTAAAAGTTTGCCTGCTGTATAGACTAAAATGTAAATGATATAAATGCCGTTCGTTTGATTAATAAGAATATTATATAATAAATAAGTTGTGTCAATACAAAATGCTATAATTTAAATCTTTTTCAAAATGAATTATGAAATATTAAGCAAACATTTCATATTTTACATTAGGTTTCATATAAAAAAAATTAAACACATAAAAGTTATGTGAATTATTTAATGAATTAAAATTTTTTTTTACTTTTTAAATAATTGAATTATATTTCTGCTATAACACTGATTTTGTGTTGGAATAAGCCGCTTTGTTGGCAGGCTTTGATTCTTTCAGGTGCTTTCATGTGAAATTCTAAGTGTTATCTTCAATAACATTGTGAGGAAAACGATATTTCTATGCGAAAAAAGGATAACGTAATTTAAAACAAGATAGTACATACAAACATACATACATACATACATACATACATACATACATACATACATACATACATACATACATACATACATACATACATACATACATACATACATACATACATACATACATACATACATACGTGATTAAAAGCATGATTAAGTCATACGTTTGTATGCATACTAAACATTTTTTTAAGATGCAAGTTTCAAATACATTATACAGCAACAAACTGAATATTCAGCAATGACCTAGATTCACTGAAACTCGTCACAATGATGAAGATGCAGACTTCCTCATCAGGTCTGGCATTCGGGTATCCTCCTGACACGGTTGACCTTAAAGGGGACAAACATGCAAAACTGAAATTCGCGCCAACTCCGTATATATTTTGATATATATATATATATATATATATATATATATATATATATATATATATATATATATATATATATATATATATATATATATATATAAGTATCATTTTCTGAAAATTTGTACCTTTCTTTTTTACTCGTTACGAAGAAATTTATGAAAAACCGATCATCTCTCCCGATCCGTCTTGAATAAACTAACGCACTTCCCTCCCACTGAACAATTAGCTGATGTGACGTCATTTGAGACACTGTACACGCTGGCATTGTTGATAATAGCACCGGATTCTGCAGTTGTATCAATAAAGCACGACGAAAGTTTTGACTACATGAAATCACCTAACGGTATTATAAAATAATTATTTTATATTTCCGTTAAGATAATTTCATGTAGTCAGAAATTTCGTCGTGCTTTATTGATAAAATTGCAGACTCCTATGATAATACAGCCAATCATTCAGAGTTGGCTGTACTTGAATGTTTAAATTATGTCGACTGTCAGTGATGTGGATGACAATCCACAAGTAGAATATTTCATGAACATCCAACCTTATATGTATGAACCCAAGGCAAATTCGTGTGACAAAGATGTACAGGAATCGTCAGGTTCTGACAATGACGATGATTATAAACTACCTTTGATTTTAAATACCAAACTAAATAGCAGTACAAAATCTAATCAATGAACCGGGTAGGGAGAGGGCTAGAATTTTCTACCGATTACGATTTCTTTCACAATTCATTTTTTTGTTTCATTAATTCTTCTTCTTTCTTTTCATTTTTTTTTAAGTCAAAATAATTTAATATTACAGATCAGAGTTTTTCTTGCCAGGTTTTTTTTGGGGGGGTAGGCTGGAAATTGGTTTTCACTTTCTATAGCCTGGACTTGCACATGTCATAATTGGATGAATGTTCGTCAAAGAAATGGACATTTAAAATATCAAACAGGTAACAGTTTTTTCAAATAATCTTAGCCTTTTTTCCACACAGGTGCTTGTGTAGTAAATGTGTTCCAATGTCCAACCAATAATGGAATATTTGTTGCCAATCTTAGTGGCTCTCGGAAGAGAAAATGTGTGTGTGTGTGTGTGTGAGAGAGAGAGAGAGAGAGAGAGAGAGAGCACATGTTACACCCTCACCTCTTCCAAGGCTCCATAAATCAATCTGTTAAAAAATAAATACCACGTACCATGTATAAAGTGATTAAATTGTTGTGAAATCATGTGTAATAACTATACTATTCAGTAAATTATTTTTTCCTTTTAAACTCTACCGACACATCATATAGACGATTTTTCCGTAGGGTGTATAATATATTAGGTAAAAAAATATAAAAATATTACCATCATGTGTAGTGAGCACGATTCGCAAGACCTTCTCATCTGAAACCTTCACATGATTCATGTATTCTCGCTTCTGACTGATGAATCTGAAAACTTATGACAGTTCTAGAAATATGTGTGAATGTATGTGTATAATGGCAAAATAACAAAATCAGAAGCTTCTGAGGTTTTAAACTTTATTGGTTGAAATTATACGTTCAGGTATTGAAACGTTGACGGTGCTTCTGAATTATTGAGTCCTTAATGCTCCTACAGGAGTCTGCAGTTTTATCAATAAAGCGCGACGAAATTTCATGTAGTCAGAAATTTCGTCGTGCTTTATTGATAAAACTGCAGACTCCTGTGATGCTCCCTGGCCTATGTCGACTACGACTCGCCGGCGTACTTCCCGTCTTCTGTCTTGTTATCAGAGTAGAAAAATATTTTAAAAAAAGAGTCGGCACTGCATCAGGCTTCAAATGCTAACGTTTTGTCTCAGACCCAATTGTTTGAAGAGTCTCTGGTCTTTTGAAAAACTTTCATGCTCGAAATGTCTCGGTCATAAATCCCTTCTCTCTTTAATTTGATCGCCCAAACAAACCAGCCTTTATGGTCCTATAGAAATTTGAAAAAAAATATTTGTCGGGAACTGCTTTTATTCACACAATTCAGAGCTGCGCATTGAAACATCGTTTCTACTTGATACTGAGTATTTATATGCCTGTTGTACGGGAATCGTCTCAAATGATGTCACATCCTGCTTGTATGAAAGGGAGATAACAACTTGAGGGGTAGGTTCTTTCCATTTGATCTCGAAATTCAACACATTTTTATTATTAAATGTTTGTGCAAATACAATAAATGCAAAGAAAAAAATAGTCAGGATAGATTATATACACAAATTACTACATATCCTTCTATTTACAATAAAAGTTTGCAGGTTAGGGTTTTTGTCCCCTTTAATCTTTGCCTAAAGTCACTGATATACAGGGGAAAATGTCGCCAACTTTCAGTATATGTGTGACTTGACTCCATCTCAGCTTTTTATTGCTTTCTGGCTGGCTGTGAAAGGAGGGGGTTAGTATTCAGATGATTGCATTTATTCATATAATACAAAATCTTGGGCAAAAAACGACTTTTATCACTTAGAATTCTAGTAGATAATGTTGAACCGAGTTAATAGGACTACAGTAGATCAAGGGCAGCAACTTCTCCTGTGACATTCTCGATAGAAAAGAGTTATGTCCCTTAGACTTTGTCCTAGTCGACGACTACTGGCACATGGATGTGATTGGAGGGGAGATAATATTTTGCCCGACAAACGCATGTAAGTTCATTAGATCGAGAGTATCAGTCAAAGAAAGTGTGATATTTGAAGATATATACATACATTCAATGATCTTACATACATTTTAAGAATTGAATATGTGTGATATGAGGACATAATTATATTCATCCAATAATCACACAATGTATACTTGTAAAAGCGTGGTATGTGAAGAGAAACTAAGCTCATTCAATCACCACGAACAATTAATATTAACAAAAGTGTGGGGTGTAAAGATAAATTGGGCTCATTCAGTAACCACACACGATTAATTAGAACGGGGCGATGTGTGGTGAGAAAACTTCACCAATGATCACCCAATGGAAGTTTTCTGACTGCATTGTAAAATCCTGACGTCAAGGCGAACTCTTTTACTTTATACAACTGAGAGTTGCAAACAAATCTTCTCAAAGAACAGGAACTAACTGTCACATATATAAATATCTCACTCATAAAAATGGATCCTAGATGAAATATTAAAAGTGAGGAAATTGTTATTTAAGAAAAAAAAGACAAATTTATGTTCTACTTTAAATACTGAAATTACAGCATTAGCTATGTATCTTAAAATTCTTTAAATACAAAAATTGTTAATACATTAGCAATAGCTGCTAAATAAATATTAAATAAATTATACAAGTAACTAAAATAAATTAAAGTAGACACTCATGTCTTGCTATATTGACTCAGGATGTACATACTGCTGTACATACCCAACGAATTTGGGCTTTGGATTATCTTTTGTCTCCATGCTTGCACACCGGCTTTCTGGCGTTCTAGCTCTCGATTCAACATTTCCCGGGCCATTAAATCATGTATATTTGGAACTTTGTTGGACAACCGTTGAAAGTTATAATACTGTTGGAAAAGTGTTGAATGTTGGAAAAATTGAAAAATTGTTGAAAAATCCCAACTAGTCTTGAGACTATTAATCTATGCAAAAATAAGGATTATTTCTAACCAGAAAGACACATTTGTTAATATTATCATCAGAAAAAATAGTTTATTGAAACATTATCCAGAATCCAATGCAGAACCGTAATTTGGTAACTCATTTGCTTCTCCGTACGGTTGTATTATACTGGACCTACCTTGCGCATGCTCGGTAAATTTTTAACAGCTATGGCAGCGACCTATGAAAGCTACAAGTGATGGATAAAATGAAGCCTAGTATTTCATATAAGGATATATGACATCTATTAAATATCATCTCCGGTAATCGAATATGATCTCCTGAAACAACCCAAATCTATAAAACTTCTCTTTATCATGTCAATTAGCACATGCGTTCTATGTAATCCTCAGGAGGTCTGACGTATACACTACGTACTGTAATCAGCTGATGATTCCGGCAACCATTATATGTTTATCGGTAATTATTTGTCATCCTATTTGAAGAATGCACTTGCTGAATAACAAAAGTCAGTTGTGTAATGTAATAATTCTGGTGCTAGTTGTTGATTAGAGTGTTTCGCGAACATTCATCAATCACAGTAAAGACTGTAAGACTCCGAATGTTATATATATATATATATATATATATATATATATATATATATATATATATATATATATATATATACATATATATATCAACCTTAAATAAAAACCAAACACAATGATCATGATGTGGGTCTAACATTCCACGACTGTAAACAAGGATAGATCTTGAACTCAAATATCAATAAATGGCTATCCATAACTCACAAACATGACAAAAATATGATAATAATTTGCTAGGTCAAGCTACTACCCTCAATTACAAAGGTTAAGTACACAACGCAAATGAAATATACATAAGACAAGCTTCATGTATACGATACATAGAAACGGATCATTTGTTCATTTAAAAAACCCTGCATCAATTGAAAGTGTTGTATGTCTGTGATATTTAATTTGACAGTATCACCGTGCTTAACAATTGTAATCATGATTTGCAGCAATCAGAGATATTTTTGACAAGGCAAATATCTAAATAGAATCCATCAGGGCATTTTTATACCCATGTCAATTCATACATATGATGAAGCAGTACTTTACAGAGGTACTGATCGCATTATGGCCTTCTTACAACTGATTGGGTACAATCTCCTAAATTGTGTGCGTGAATTCAGGCTTAAAAAGGAAAACATGTGACGTACACTGATGAGAACGACATTTTAACTCAACATTTGTAACGAAGAAGTAAACTATATTGAAATCCGTGACCATGACAACTTGAATTGATTGAATAGAGGTCCTTCTCATAAAGGTTATAATGTAAACTTCAAGTAAACAAACACTCGGGCCTTATTTCATTCACAGTGTATTTGGGAATGACAATAATCACTTAATCAAGGCTCGTGTAAAATGATCTACAAAAGATTTAAAAATAGTACCAAATATCGATGAGAAAAATATTTTAATTTGGCTAAGAAGTTTATTTAATGGCATAATAAAGGATGGTAAGTAAATAAGTGTAAAAAATACAATTGCATTTGTAGATATAATTCCGTTCATGCATCACGAAGCTGCATAAGGGATCTTAACGATTATACGTTCTCTGAGTGGCTGCAACATTTTGATGGAAATCTAATATTTTTAAGAAAGAATATTTATCAAAATGAGCACTGATATTTTTCATATATTTGATGAAATATTCATAGGAAGAAATGTTTATTCAATCACTGATTCAAGTTATCATTACCTTTTTACATTTTGTAACCTTTTTCTATATTGCCATCAACATTAAACATCAATGTGATCCGAATGATTCATTAATGTTCTGTAGCATCCTGAAAAGAATTAGGAATGTTAAACACTACAGACTTGACTCTGTTTGAGATTACAGTGCAATCTGTAGTAGCTGAGGACGCAAGCTTGAGTATATATATATATATATATATATATATATATATATATATATATATATATATATATATATATATATATATATATATATATATATATACTCTTGAGTATATATATATATATATATATATATATATATATATATATATATATATATATATATATATATATATATATATATATATATGTGATGACGTTGTTGTTTTATATTTTATACATATGAACAACATCCGTACAGGATGCATCGTCTCAAGCATAAATATTTGAAAAAAAGAAATTCAATATTTGCTGGAGAATCATTCAACATATCAAAGTAAAATTAACTCGAGTTCCTCACATATCACTGTACTAAGCCAGATAATACTTTCTGTATGTGTACTGGCAAGAGAAAACTCAAACATGTCACCCAAACGGAGTCATTTTCAATGCAAAGTATATACAGCTGCATACAAAATTGGAAATGCAAAATTTGACCTTTCAAAAGGATTCAGGCAAATTCCACTCATGCAAAGTGCAAAGTAACTTTCGGTATTTGCAAGTTCTATGAGCTTTTCATTATGAATTGATGCCTATTGGGAAATAATATCCGGTATCTTTCCAACGTGTAAAGAACTTGTTAGCATCTGGTCTAATTAATTGTGACATGTACATCGATGACGTCATTATCTTCAACAAAAGAGTATTTGGAAACCAGTCGGAAAGTTTTAGATCAACTAAGCAATGGAAGTCTGGTAAATATTGTATGTAAAAGCGCGTTTTGCCATAATTGAGTAAAATGTGGTGGGGCAATGTAAATTTGAACCAGAAGAAGTTAAGGACACGACTACCTCTGAATTACCAATGCCTACTAGTAAAGCCAAATGATGCGATATTTAGGATTGGCTGAATATTATCCAAACTTTTTATCAATTATCTGCATAATTGCCAAGCGGCTGACAAATTTGTAGAGTAAGAAAGCCAAGTTTCAGTGCTTTAACAAATATTTGGAATCATTTGACAAGTTAAAGGCCATACTCAAAAGTGCACTAGTTCATGCAGTACCACATTTCAGAAAATTATTTAAAATGCTTATTAATGCAAGTGATCTTTGGGTTGGAGGAGTATTGATTCAAGACAATGAAGATGGTGTGATCATTCAATGCGCTAATTCCCCCCACCACCACAACCACCACTAGCACCCATCCCAACTAAATAAGATCCTGCAAATTTTTTTCACGACTGAACAAATATAATTATTATATTATTTTATTTTGTGCAAATTAGGTGCGATTCATAAGACATTTTCCCATTTAATTATTATAGTATTATATATATATTGAACTAACATGTGTTACGACTCTATTGTCACAAATTTAAGTAACATAAAAGAAGCAAACCCAGCAAGTATTTTAAAGCAAACGTTTTAATTATTAAAGTGATAGATGACCAATGTCATATATATATATATATATATATATATATACAACCCTCTCAAGCGTACTGGATCCACCAAGGGATCACGTTTGTCAGGGATTAATTAAAATAGATGCAATAAACTGACGACGAACAGTACGAAACTAGTAACTAACTAGTCTAAGCGCTTTCGACTCTTAAAGTCTTTTTCAAAGGCAAATACAAAACATAGTTACGACAAACAAATAAACACAAAAACGTTGCGTTTGTAAACCTCTACATTTCTATCTTCACATGTGCTAATAAAACTATAAATACAACCAGCTTGTATAGACTAGTTGCGGAAACTCATGTGCTAAAACTATAAATACAACCAGCTTGAAGATAGAAATGTAGAGGTTTACAAACGCAACGTTTTTGTGTTTATTTGTTTGTCGTAAGTTTCCGCAACTAGTCTATACAAGCTGGTTGTATTTATAGTTTTAGCACATGTGAAGATAGAAATGTAGAGGTTTACAAACGCAACGTTTTTGTGTTTATTTGTTTGTCGTAACTATGTTTTGTATTCTTTATATATATATATATATATATATATATATATATATATATATATATATATATATATATATATATAACAAATTATTGTATAATTTTTTTTTTCAATATGAGTGGAGGTGTTAACGACATTAAATGTATATTGTGTACCTGACATTTATCACGATCGTTAGTTATATATCAGTTTCTGGGAACGCATAATGTATTTAGTTGTGTTGCTGAAATTATAAATGGCCTGAGAGGAATTATTTCTTTAAGTCATTCATTGGAATTACTACGATGGTCATTGACTCTTTGGATTAAAATATTACTTTGGATTTTTATGAAAGACATTTAGGCATCATTAGTGAATCAGGACATTCAAGACTATTACTATATGAGTACGTTCAAAGCTACTGGTATATGAAAACATTCAAGAATTTTGGAATAAATGTGGAACAATATGTTCGTGGACACTGCGATATAATATTTAGCATTTTCTGGAATTCAGTTCACATTACCTCAAGTGATTTATGAATTTTCACTTTGTATTTGTGAAACATAAATTATTTATTGAAAATTTAAATTGGAATTATTGGTTTATATATTACTTTCATACTAAATTCATTTTTTTTTTCATTTGTTTGTTTGCATTTAACTCAGTCGTTTATAAATGGTTGCATATATTGTCATATAATGTGTACGGTTATTTATCATTATCAGCTTTGTTAGCATCCAGCAAATTGTACTTGCAATGCCTTACATTTCTTGCTAACGTGGTTATGATGAATGTTTGGACTGCGTACAGGTGAAGAAGGCTAGACGCATATTGCAATCTAATTTCCTGTTATTTCATTCTTAGCACTTTCTGAGTTGTATTAATAATGAGCGCGAAGGCAGAAAAACTATATTAAATTTGGATTTCCATCATAAATAGACATATACGTCACAACTATGTTTTAGAAGATTTTACTCGTATTTTATGTTGCTACTTTTTAAAAGTTCAAATGTCATTCATGTATTAAATGAATGATGGCTCATTCTGATTTGATAAAATAAATGGGATAAAAACCCCAAACACAATCGTGCTTCGTTTTAAACTTTTGATCTAAACAGCGGTCTCATTCTACCAATCAGGATCACGAACTGTATGAGACAAATAGGACAACGGTCAGGGGGCCCACAGCCATCACAATTTGTAATTGATCGGCGCCAGCTGAAGATTTTTCCTAGGGACCACAAATCCTGTCGTCAACCCACCTACCTAATGCTTATTCCGCACATCTTCGTAATTGATATCCACATTTGTGGCTCAGTGAAATGTCAGGTTAGTGTTATTATATGTAGCTGAGTGTAACTAATTCGTTTCTTTAACAAAGTAATTCAACACCGTTCGAATAAGCATAGAGCGTAAAATATCTCATTGAATACATGTTACAACAGAATGGTCTGCTTACATCAAATTTTTCGAGCTCTACCTGAGGAAGAGTCGACCTGTTTTTTAAGGAGTGACTAACATGCAGCGATAATTTAGTTTCCTCCCTTTGATTTCTTTACATTATCAAAACTGTACTCGTTCAGAACTCAGGCAGAACATGGTATAATACGTGTTTACAGACTAGTCTTTTTCAGAATGTATCCAATGAATAGTGTTGCGCTGTATGGCAATATGAGTGATGTTTAAACTACTCGTACACGAAACGAATTCGGTAATGTTTGTTACATTTAGAGACGCTGACTTGAAACTTTACTGAGAAATAGACAGTGTTATCGTTCCTGATGTTGTGAGGAACGAGCTAAAATCATCTCAATTGTCATAAAATACTTGGCATTATTTTGTAAAGTAATCTCTCGTGCCAGTTCATGACCCACTTAAGAAGAACCAATTAGTACTTACTATGTGAAAACATTAACTTATGTAAACAATATGTAACAAACTAGCTTGGGCAGTTATATCGAGGTTCGGACTTTTTGTTTATCATTATTCCTCTCTTGTTGTGTAAGAATATTGATTGGTAACTGCATGCATATATTTATCTGTATTGTCCTTGGACCAGAAAGCTGGTGTATTGCTCAAATAATCGATAGATGCAGTCCTGTAACAGTGTATGCTGCATGTATTTACAGACATTCATTTTCTGAGTCACATTTTTGTTTCGTTTTGAAGGATGAAAACGAACATGATACAATGTATCTGATACCATGTATCATATGACTAGAGGAACACGACTTACGCTGCATATGTATTCAATATTAAACAGTGAGTGGTACAGTGAACTTAACTGTCAGGCAATCAATGTTGCTGATCGTATCGACATTGTTAACGCAATAATAACTATGCTGACGAGATGGGAGCTAAATGGACACACCTAAGCCGTTATATGTAATACAGGAAGTTTGATTCATATTCTTCCTGTGTTAGTGACTAAAACATAATATAGCATGGCATCACTTGGAAGACAGTTCATTCTACTTCTGTGGAAGAATTTTGTTTTACAAAAGAGGAAAGTCTGTGTGTCTGTGTTTGAAATCCTTCTTCCTCTTTTCTTCGCTACATTGTTGGTTTTGATTCGTCTGGCAGGAGGACGTACTAGCATTACACACAGTACTACTTACCCTGATGTTAGTCTTCAGCCTCCACATGACCGTCATAAAAGACTGGTGTTTACGCCGGACACTTTTCTGACGAAAAATCTGTGCCAGTCTCTTATTAATTCCATAAACAGGGAATATACAGGTAAGAATATCAAGCTAATAAAATTGAGAACAGCAATGCATCGAATTTGGTTGTAGGGAAAACAAAACTTTGAGAAAATGAAAGGATTTTGTGAGAAAATATGGGAAGCATGTAAATAGACAAAAAACAAGTAAAACAGAAAATACTTTTATTTACTGATATGGCAAATCATTGTACGTTTTATAACAGTGCACCTGAAAAAAAAGGGCAAATGTGATTTGATCAAGTAGTATTTTAAAAATATCGCTATATAAATGAAACGCATTTGAATTTAATGTTTGATCTCCTCCTGGGCATCTCCGAAAAAGGCACCATCATACTCCTCTCATTGATGATCATCGAATGGGCAACAAGTGTAAGATATTTGGATAATTTCCGCCAGCAGTTTAAACAATATAGGCATATGTATCTCTGTATTATTTAGTCCATTGTTCACATTCAATGAGACAATTCGTTACTATATCTGCTCTCTTCCTAAGATCATATGGGTGACTATATATAGATTTTTATTGGTGTGGTCCCTCTCAGAATTAACATCATCTGAGGGACCCCCTAGTTCTAAAATTCAATGCTTTTTATGTGTATTTGTATTTTAACAAAGTGTATGTGCTTTGTTTTTTTATTTTTCAAATTTTGATTTTAAAATTTTGGAATAGGGTACATACACCACTCAAATATGATACATTTCGATATTTCTGGTTATATACGGACTATAGTGTTATTAAATGCAAGCTGGACCTCCTATACTTTCTAAAATATATACCTTATACCCTTGCAATGAGGTGTCTTCGGCTTGATTCAGAGGTATGTATGATCTACGATTTTACTTTGTCTCTAATATATGATCTTGTTTATTTGAAGAGGTTTATCAGCCAAGATAACGTTTGTTGTTTTATTAAAAAACAAAACAAAAAATAAAACAAATAAACTTCTATTCATAAAAACAAAATCTATACCATTTCACGGTTATCTCCCCTTGAAAACACCAAAGATCAACTCCTCAGTGTATCTCACTGATGGATAAGTTCAATCAATAAAGTTCAATCAATCAATTTAAATCAAGAAAATGTGACAGTGGAGGATCTAAACAGTTATACTGTGAAAGGCTTAAGAGATTCCTTAAATAACACGGAAAGAATGTGATGAGGATTTGTTTTAATTAGAAACTGTTAGATTGCTGCCAAGTTCAAAACCTTTTTCATGAAAAGCATTCTGCCAGAAATATTCTCAAGGAGAATTAAAAGAAGCCTTCCTCTTTACCCACGAAAATGAATTCAATTCAGTAATCAAGACTGTTCTGATATTGACCTCTGTTTGTATATATATATATATATATATATATATATATATATATATATATATATATATATATATATATATATATATATATATATATATAGATGCAATAAACTGACGACGAACAGTACGAAACTAGTAACTAACTAGCCTAAGCGCTTTCGACTCTTAATGAGTCTTTTTCAAAGGCAAATACAAAACATAGTTACGACAAACAAATAAACACAAAAACGTTGCGTTTGTAAACCTCTACATTTCTATCTTCACATGTGCTAAAACTATAAATACAACCAGCTTGTATAGACTAGTTGCGGAAACTGAAAACGTTGTATAATTCCCTAAAAGTCTACAAGCCAAAGCGACATCTATTTTTACTTTGTGTACATATGTAACGCAGATTATATCCCGGATATTTGGTTCTATACCGGTTATTCTTATAGTAAAAATTGAAGGATAAGAAGATTTAGAAAATGTTAAATTCTACTAGTGCATAGTTTTCATTTTCTAGTCTTCTTGGTTTAGACCGCTTGGTTTCAATGTTCTAAGGCGGCGTATCCAGTATGATTCCTTTTCCTTCCTGGTTTCGGAACTCCAGCTGTGGTTGTTGGCAATAGCGATAAGTATTATATCACTGAAAGTGTGGCCAGGGGAGGAGAAGTGTTCTGCGACCGGGCTTCTGTACAGCTTTTTTGTCATCCAATCAGATCTATGAAGGTTTATCCTTATGTGTAGCTTTTCAGTTTCTCCCACGTACTGAAGGCCACAGATCTTACATGTGATGAGATAAATCACATTCTCTGTTTTGCACGTTTTGTTTGGACCATGTATGTTTAGTTTTTCTTTAGTCACTGTGCTAGTGAATGTCTTGGTCTCTATCATATGTTGACAGGTTTTGCATCTTTTATCGCCACAGGGTCCAGATTGACTAGGTTGGTTTTGACTAGCGATTGTTGTTAGCTTGGCCCTGACTAGGATGTCCTTTAGGTTTTTTGGTCTCCGGTAAGCTACTACAGGTTTGTTCAGAAGTATTAGGTTTAGTATGTCTGACGATTGCACGGTTGGCCAGTGGTTTGCGATGATTTTACCTACTTTGGGATTGTCTGGGTGATAGGTCAGAATAAATGGTATCCTATCAACCTTTTCTTTCTGTCCATATCTGAGTAGGTCATCACGGTTTGTTTGTTTGGCCCTTTGGATTGCCTCCGCAATCAGGTCTTTGTCGTAGCCTCGGTAAATTAAATGTTTAGCCAGCTCTTCAGACCTTTCTAGGAATCTTTCATCGTCGGAGCAAATTCTGCGTATCCTCAGTGCCTGGCTATATGGAATGTTCTTAATGCAGTGTTTTGGATGACAGCTGGTTGGGAGAAGATACTGGTGTTTGTCGGTTGGTTTCGAGTAGATGTCTGTGTGTAATTTGTTTTCCACCAGTCTGGCTGTTGTGTCCAGGAAAACATGGTTTGAGTTTATATATGATATTCGTTTCAGGGCAAGATAAAATTGTAACTTACAAGAACTTTACATAAAAAGATGAAATATTGATCACCACATGTACACTACAGGAGGGTAAATGTTATATATATATCAATATATAATACAACTTTAAATACATAAGAATGAGGAGGGGGGAAAGAAAAATGACCATGTCAATTGTATACATTGTGCTGCATCCATGTTTAATATTTATGTCCCGGAAAATGATTATAATTTAATATCCAAAATGCACACATAGCAGGGTTCAACAAATTTTATTTGCCGGGTTTGGATTACCTCATGCTGATTCCAGGGGAGTAATTCTAGAGCTTGTCTCCTTAATAAATTTTAAAATATTACTTTCGTTGATCATAATGACAGACTCAGATTTACAGTATTTAAGTGTTTATCAATAATACTTTCAAAAGATAAATAATTTTTTTCTTCACTTTTTTGCTTAATAAATTGTTCTTTGAGCAAGTTTGCAAGGATGCAAGGTCTGTACTACATAACCCATTTGTTTCATCATTCCAATACATATTTTTGTACACATTTATCGTTTTTGTCTACATAGTCTATTGAGTACTTCATAACTATTTGTATGAATGTTTCTTTAACATCCCTCCATACTGAATTATTATTTGTGCTATATAATTTAAGCAATAAGATAACAATTGTTTTGTAATGTTAATCTTTCAGAGTATATTTTTCCCATGTTAACACTATTTTGTTGAATTTATCTTTCTCTGACCAAGCGTAAAACTGAGAAATTCTGAATTTTCCGGAACTCAAAATCTTTTGTGGGTATGCGCATTGGAGCTAAGGGATGTAATTTTAAGTGCTAAGATCTGTAACTCCGTTGAAACCGTGAAACCATCTATAGACAGGATAGTGCTGACCCGCCATAAAACCAAAAGCATGCATGCATGCATGCATGCATGCATGCATACATACATACATACATACATACATACATACATACATACATACATACATACATACATACATACATACATACATACATACATACATACATACATACATACATGCATGCAAGACTTACGATTTACTGAAATGATCGAAATTGTTTGTTCTAAAGATAAACATAAGTCCTGCAAAAAGTTCTAAACATAGTCTGAAGTACAGTTTCTGTCCAAAATGGCGGATGATGTCGTCAGACGACGTTCAACAGAAAAATCCAAAATTTACACAGCAAAGCACTTTTGTATTGTTCCGTTCCAGTTTAGTATATTTTAGGAAATTGTCTTTGTCCAAACCAATAATATTGTTTTCCAGGAAAACAATTATTCAGAAAAACGAAGTAAAATTAGCTCCACTAACAAGCCACATGTTGTTCTACATAGCATACGAACAGACAAATTCTTCTAGCACAAAAAATGCATTTTTAAGATAATAGAAGCTGTGTAACTATGATGTTACAATAGGCTACGACTCTGACTGCGAATAAATTTCTTACAAAATACCTCAGCATATAAACAAAGCTAATACCTCGTTTAAACTGCACGCGCATGGAAAAAACGTGCGATTTGGCAATACATCTGGATATTATGAAAGCCTGACCAAGTATCAACCAGTCGCTGTCATAGCTATTCCTGAATGTTTACTTGAATGATATAAATTTTTTAAATACAGAATTGATTCCTCAACACACACACACACACACACACACACACACAACTACTTAAACTACAGGGTCTTACAATACATACATACATACATACATACATACATACATACATACATACATACATACATACATACATACATACATACATACATACATACAACAACTATTGTGTATTCACCGCTTTTGCAATCCAAACAATATATATATATATCAAAAATAATTTGAGCATATCCCTCTATAACGCTGATAAAGTGACGTGTGTCAAAGCTAGATGTCAAAATCTGAGCTTGTCCTTGGTGCTGGACAAGTAGATTTTTATATTTATATCATATTTATTTCAGTGACAGGGTTTAGCACTGAAGACGACCTGTTAGCGGAATATCAGCGAGATGAAAATGTAACAATCGCTGTGGTTTTCCATGGTAACTACTACGACGGCCCTCAGTTACCTCAAAGTATAGAATACTCCCTCCGGATAGATAGCTACAACGCGTGGAACACTGCAGAAACCTATGGACTATACCAGCAACCAGGACCCAGTCCTGGCTCTGATCGTAAGTTTTCTTTTGCAGATTTACTTTATTTATATATGAAAAACACCTGTATCTGAATGAATGCTCTAACTCTTTTCTTGTGTGTGTATATATATATATATATATATATATATATATATATATATATATATATAAAGAATACAAATCATATGGCGAATAACAACCCTCTCAAGCGTACTGGATCCACCAAGGGATCACGTCTGTCAGGGATTAATTAAAATAGATGCAATAAACTGACGACGAACAGTACGAAACTAGTAACTAACTAGCCTAAGCGCTTTCGACTCTTAATGAGTCTTTTTCAAAGGCAAATACAAAACATAGTTACGACAAACAAATAAACACAAAAACGTTGCGTTTGTAAACCTCTACATTTCTATCTTCACATGTGTTAAAACTATAAATACAACCAGCTTGTGTAGACTAGTTGCGGAAACTGAAAACGTTGTATAATTCCCTAAAAGTCTACAAGCCAAAGCGACATCTATTTTTACTTTGTGTACATATGTAACGCAGATTATATCCCGGATATTTGGTTCTATACCGGTTATTCTTATAGTAAAAATTGAAGGATAAGAAGATTTAGAAAATGTTAAATTCTACTAGTGCATAGTTTTCATTTTCTAGTCTTCTTGGTTTAGACCGCTTGGTTTCAATGTTCTAAGGCGGCGTATCCAGTATGATTCCTTTTCCTTCCTGGTTTCGGAACTCCAGCTGTGGTTGTTGGCAATAGCGATAAGTATTATATCACTGAAAGTGTGGCCAGGGGAGGAGAAGTGTTCTACGACCGGGCTTCTGTACAGCTTTTTTGTCATCCAATCAGATCTATGAAGGTTTATCCTTATGTGTAGCTTTTCAGTTTCTCCCACGTACTGAAGGCCACAGATCTTACATGTGATGAGATAAATCACATTCTCTGTTTTGCACGTTTTGTTTGGACCATGTATGTTTAGTTTTTCTTTAGTCACTGTGCTAGTGAATGTCTTGGTCTCTATCATATGTTGACAGGTTTTGCATCTTTTATCGCCACAGGGTCCAGATTGACTAGGTTGGTTTTGACTAGCGATTGTTGTTAGCTTGGCCCTGACTAGGATGTCCTTTAGGTTTTTTGGTCTCCGGTAAGCTACTACAGGTTTGTTCGGAAGTATTAGGTTTAGTATGTCTGACGATTGCACGGTGATGACCTACTCAGATATGGACGGAAAGAAAAGGTTAATAGGATACCATTTATTCTGACCTATCACCCAGACAATCCCAAAGTAGGTAAAATCATCGCAAACCACTGGCCAACCGTGCAATCGTCAGACATACTAAACCTAATACTTCCGAACAAACCTGTAGTAGCTTACCGGAGACCAAAAAACCTAAAGGACATCCTAGTCAGGGCCAAGCTAACAACAATCGCTAGTCAAAACCAACCTAGTCAATCTGGACCCTGTGGCGATAAAAGATGCAAAACCTGTCAACATATGATAGAGACCAAGACATTCACTAGCACAGTGACTAAAGAAAAACTAAACATACATGGTCCAAACAAAACGTGCAAAACAGAGAATGTGATTTATCTCATCACATGTAAGATCTGTGGCCTTCAGTACGTGGGAGAAACTGAAAAGCTACACATAAGGATAAACCTTCATAGATCTGATTGGATGACAAAAAAGCTGTACAGAAGCCCGGTCGCAGAACACTTCTCCTCCCCTGGCCACACTTTCAGTGATATAATACTTATCGCTATTGCCAACAACCACAGCTGGAGTTCCGAAACCAGGAAGGAAAAGGAATCATACTGGATACGCCGCCTTAGAACATTGAAACCAAGCGGTCTAAACCAAGAAGACTAGAAAATGAAAACTATGCACTAGTAGAATTTAACATTTTCTAAATCTTCTTATCCTTCAATTTTTACTATAAGAATAACCGGTATAGAACCAAATATCCGGGATATAATCTGCGTTACATATGTACACAAAATAAAAATAGATGTCGCTTTGGCTTGTAGACTTTTAGGGAATTATACAACGTTTTCAGTTTCCGCAACTAGTCTATACAAGCTGGTTGTATTTATAGTTTTAACACATGTGAAGATAGAAATGTAGAGGTTTACAAACGCAACGTTTTTGTGTTTATTTGTTTGTCGTAACTATGTTTTGTATTTGCCTTTGAAAAAGACTCATTAAGAGTCGAAAGCGCTTAGGCTAGTTAGTTACTAGTTTCGTACTGTTCGTCGTCAGTTTATTGCATCTATATATATATATATATATATATATATATATATATATATATATATATATATATATATATATATATATATATATATATATATAAAGAGAGAGAGAGGGCTATAAAGAGGACTTTTATAAATACGAATAAAATAAATAATAATATCGTACAGGTCAGAGATTTTTTCAAATATATATCACGTTTTGCATGCTGTTCAAAGGCCTGCTACTTGAATGCTGACCAAACACACATTGTTGATTACTATCCAGTACCTCTGACGTATACTATCCAACATACCGTAGTTAGTGACTTAAAGTCCTAGACTGACTGTCCAACGACAAATTAAGACTTGCATGCATTCATTATAACTACAAAGACAAGTAAACTAAGACACAAGAGAGGTAGAGTATAATGTTGTAGAAGTGGGATGAAATATACAAACTCTCACACACAGGCAAGCAAGGATAGGTATGCTTATGCCAACAAACATACAATCACACACGGGAGGGAGATTGTAACTCTAAACGTCATTGTGGACTAAAATATTGAGTTAAACATGCATACATAGAACATAGATTTTTGTTTTGAATATTAGCTCTCTTTTCTATAGATCTGGGTGACCCTAACATTTGTCCGTTTGATTTTGTTCTCTATGACTGATTTTGATAAATATCCAGAACAATTGCATAGACCTGCCACGTCTCTACAACTGGTGTACATCTCGTATATCTCGTCTAAGCACTCTGTCATACGGTTGGCAGAGAGGGGCGTGACTAAATTTTGGCTCGTAAATCGCCGTCCACCAATCATCTGTTTTGTGGGATCAGGAATTGTTCTGGTTGCTTCTGTGGCGACATTATCTTCTTTATCCGATCTCTCTTGCCACTCTGTCTCATTCTCTCTGGCACAAAAATCCGATTGGAAATTATGCCTTCCTGGTTCCTTTGCCTTTTTTTCGGCTTATCTTCTCGCCTATCTTCAGCCATGACTGCGCTTATATTCACCACTTATTCGTCTGCGAGTTCTCTGACGAACCCCTTTGCTATTTTATTGAGGTGTTTTCTCTCTTCAGATGACTATTTTTGGGGTAACTCCCCATTTCCTCTACCAGACTATAGAGAACATCCACTCTCTCCATGAAACTGATATCTTCCATCAATTTTCTATTTCATTCAGAAATGGCAATGATTTCAATCCTAATGAATTAATCAACGATAAATAATATTTACATTGTCTTATATTATGTGGCGAACAGCCATTCTGTAATGAGCGACATGTTAATCAACGAACATCGTACTTATTTATTTCTCAATAGAGTATATCGACACATTAATGGATGCACCATATACATTTTAATTTGCATGTTGTGAAGAGGTCAGAGATGAGAAGGGTAGTCAAGGACCGCACCCTATCGCTGTGGTATGGCTTTTGTTCGTCAAGGGTCAGCTTTTTCCAAACGTTGCGGCCTTAGCACTACAATTTAGAAAAAAAAGATCTGTGCTTATGGCTGTAGGGTTAGCAAAGTTGAAACAAGAGGAAAGGGAAACACTGAGTATCAGATCATTTTCAGTATTAAAGCAAATAATTTAGTCTTTATTTGCAAGCATTTGCATCTTTTATGTTGATTTATAGTGTTGATTTTAATTTAGTTCCATCATTACCCCCTATGTGTGGCTAGGCCTAGAGTTTTGGGTTTATAACCACCTTACACTATATAAATTTTGTATTAGTTTTGGCATATGTATTTATCTGTGCACTTGCTTGCTTATATCATTATGGTGATATGTTGTCATCAGGTTCCTCATTCTCTGGCTGGACATGGCCATCTAGGATTTTGGCCATATTATAATCTTGTTAATTTGACTTCAGGTTATTTGACACTACGGTTATTTCCCCTTTTATTAAATAAAATACTGTCTTCTTATGGCGCGGCCTGATAGTTTGGGCTTTGGATCATCTGATAGGCTTAATTGTTTGTGGTCAGCTCAGTTATTCATATGTTTGTACTGTTTTAACCAATTTTGGTCACTTGCATATCAGGGCTTGACGGTCTAGACATAGAACCACCTTATACTGCATAACTGTTAGCGTGCCTGTATGAATTAATGTTAATGGGTGTAGACGATTCTACTGCATCCTTAGGTGGGTTTGGTCAAGTTAGCCTCGTCAAAGAATCCACGATATTCATCTAACCTGATTATTTTAAAGGTTTATCTTGATATACTGCCAGATTTTGACTCATGAACCCCAATTAGCAATATATCCTATGTAGGAAACTAGAGAGAACGGCTTAGTTGCTCTAAATTTTCTCAATGTCTTCTCAAATGTGAATTTTTCATTACCTTTGCTTTGAATACCTATTGCATTAGGTGTATGTCAACCTTAGCAGAGAGGATGAAATATATCTCTAAATTCTTTAGAATTCAACACCTATGATAAAATACATTTTCTATACTATTTGCAACCTACCACTTCTGTATAGTTTGTCTTGTAATAAAATACATATTTGAATATTTCATTCCAGAATACACACGTGATGGGTTCCTGTTCATCCAGTACATCCTTGACAAGACCATCATAGAGCAATTCAATGGTTCAGTGAAGTTTAACAAAGACTTTGACATGAGGTTGAAGAGGATGCCCTTTCCTCCATATTCCGAAGATCGACTTGTGTCAATTCTACAGTCTATTTTGCCTCTGTTCATTGTCCTTAGCTTCTTGCTAAATGCTCTTCAAATATCCAAAAACATTGCTTTTGAAAAGGAAAAGATGCTGAAGGTACGCGTATATTGGTAACATTGTGTATCTGAAGGTGGGAGAGTACGTTATTGTTGGCTTTACTATTACTATGATGCACTTGGAGCCAGTAAATCATACATAATGCAATGTTATGGTATTGGGACAGATTGGAAAACTTTAGCTATTTACAGTTGGTAAACTTAGAACTTTTTGGTTTTGATTATTCTGAATTGCAAATAGTTAGAAAAGTTATTATCATTAGAAATCGAATCTTACTTTTGATGTAGAACATGGTAAGTTATAACTAGAAATCATATCTTCCCCTCCACAAAGAAAATGACATAGTCAAGATGAAATGACTTTATGCTGATAAATACCAGATAAGTTTTATGTTTAGCTTTTAAACCATGATTAAGAGGTTTTTCAGATCCTGGTTGTTCTTTTCTTAGGTTTGGTTTCTGAAACATTATCAACTTGTTGTAATTCATAGTTTAGATGAAGTTTCGATTTTATGAGACCATTTATGTGTTTGATTTATAAGTTTCCACAACCGCATTTACTTTGTACATGGGTTACAGTCCAATCTTGGTATCCACTACTTAAATTTAGTATTGCTCATTCAACTTGGTTGGTTGGTTGGTTGGTTGTTGTGGGGTTTAACGCCATTTATCAGCACAAGATAGGCTATACATGTCGGCCAGTATTAATGGTGGAGGAAGAAACCGGGAAATCACCGGAAAGAACCACCGACCCACGAGAAGCTACTGGCAAGCTTTCTCACATATCCACATTCGCCGAATCCTAGACTCGAACCCACGCAGACAGAGGTGAGATGACAGTGATCCGTAACGGACAGCGCTTTAGACCACTCGGCCACTCGAGGCCCCAACTTGGCATCCATTACTTAAATTTAGTATGTATCATTCAACTCTTTGGCCGAATTTATCATGCTACTCTATGCTGATAAGACCTTGAACTAATTTGATTTTCAAGCATTTAACGGCATTAATTTCATTAGTTATAGCACCTGATGTTCTATCGGCCTAATGTTTATTTCCAAAATGTAACAATTCTACGAAATGTTTGCTTTGAACCAGATTTGGCATGCAGCTTAATACTGACATGAAATCTTGATTGAATTTTGCCTACTATATTTCCCAAGAAGAGTCTGTCTGGTTGCATGCGCTACATATTCGGATTCAAATGGCACATCAACTCGATCATCCCGGATTTCGACAGATTTCGGGTACATTTTTAAATTTTTAGAATCTTATGTAATTTGATTGTAAGTGTGGAAACATTTATATTTTTTTATAATTAACCATTATTGTTGCCTGATTTCTTTATAATTTTTTTTCTTAAAGGTAATGCAAAATAAAGCAGTTTAGGAGAAATGGCAACGATCCTGTTACTAAAAGTAACTGTTAAGCGATGCTGCTGTTACTAATAGTTGTTGTTTATAACTGTTAAGACGCATTGTGAATTGTATTTGTGATCCATCACAGTTACTCAAGCTGTACAATTATTGGTGCACACTCTTTATATTCAGATTGGAAGTAGATCATTAAGAAATTTAAACTTGCAGTCAATACTGAGACTATTTACTCAGGCTGGCTACTTGGTCAAGCATGCAGATTGTGAACATGCAAATGAAGACTGTCACAATTACCAGCATTAATGCCAAATAAAACAAAATGCAATTAACATGTTACACACTCACTGGTCAGTGTTTTATCAGACAATATCTGAATCATTGATTGGAACAGTTAAACGAGTATGATTAATTTAAATGTACTAAATGTGTCTCCTGTTCAATGACAAAAATATCAAGTTGTTCACGGATATTGAAAACTCTGTACCTGTAATGAATGCTTAGAAATTATTTATTTTCAGGCAAGTCTTGTATACTTTGAGTTCGTTTTGTCATCTTTACGAATGTGTCTTTATTGAGTGAAAGTTATATATGCATGCAATACGCATTGGTACAATGGTTATGGCAGTAATTGTTCTTCACTGTAAGAGGAAAGATAAAACATGGAGAGATAGGGTTAGAGAGCTTTCAATTGGTCAGGCATGAAGCTACATTATATACTAAAATCACATTGTATGTCATCGTTTTAAACGTGCATTTGAATTATAACAGTTTTCTTATTTACTAGTGGAATAATGACTCTGACTATTCCGATATCAGCATAAGTGATTCTTTATATGTTTGATTGAATTATATTTCGCAAATCATGGTGGTGTGTAAAAAAAAATCACTTTCAGCACCTGTAATCGTTTCTTTCACAAAAAACAGGAATCCATGAAGATGATGGGTCTAAGCAATGCTATCTACTGGCTGTCATGGTTTGTCAAGTGTCTTATCTACCTGGCTGTTGCCATGCTTTTCTATACGCTGCTTCTCTTCATCAAGTTCACTGAGAATGGGAAGGTTTTCTCGTATACAGATCCAACATTGTTCTACGTGTTTCTTTTCTGCTACAGCCTGTCTGTCATTGCCTTCAGTTTTATGATCAGCACCTTTTTCAAGAAAGGTGAGTCTTATTTGATATTGCATCTTGGCTGACAATTTTAATATGTTATTATCACCTTGCGAACACGTGCGAAGGGATGGAAAATTGCATCTTTCATTTATATATCTTCATTCATTATGTATTGAAATTAATAACGTGGCGATGGTTTTTAAATCAGTATGATTTATTTCTGCTCTTGTTTTACCACTGATTCAATGTATGGTTTATATATGAAAAGATGTTGCGATCAAATGTGTACTACCAAAATTGAAAAGTTTGTATTCTTTATTTGGAATCAGAATCCAATATAACAGATACCAAACATATGAACTTTATGTATCTTGAGCACTAAATTGTTACAATATATTGAGAACTAACTCTGATGGTTTTTAAACTTAGATTTTAAAACGATATTGCAAAATTCAATACATTCAAAAAAGTGAAAGAGTACTGCGGTGACGTTGTTTCCCTGAAATCCGAATATGACGAAAAAATTAACAAATTGATCAATTACAGGTAATACTTTGAAAATTAGATTTTGTAACGAAATTGTAAAAATGAATACATGCAAAACAATTGAAAGAGGACTGACGTAATTTATGTTCCATGATCTGGATCCCCATATACAAAGCCGAAGTTTTAAAAATATCGCGCACAGTTGGCAATCTACATTGACACGTTTGAGATATGCAGATGCACATGTACTAAATCATTTAATTAGATAATTAAATGTGGCAGTATGAATAATATAAAATAACGCCATCCAAAATTCCTAAAACATTAAACTCCGAACAAAACAAATAGTTTAAAATAGTAACCTATTTAAATAATTTATTTTACAATGACTTAAGTATACCGTTGTAACTAACCTTACATAAATTATTTCTATTTTGATATAAAGTATATAACAGATACAGAGCCCTGTACACTCTACAAGAAATAGATAAAGGTTTAAAGCAAACGTCTTGATTAAATGCAATGATTGTACATTGTTTCAATAGCAATTTTTAACACTTACCCCATTATTATCATCTCTGCAAATGAGAGAGAAAATGCAGATAAATTAGCATTGTTAGAAAACCGAAAGAATGTGACTTTTGACGTTTGGATGCAGTGAATATTACCGAGCAAGACTGCAAACTTGCCAAAGCCATACATGGCAGGTTCGAATGCAGAAAAGAACATAAAATCATGATAGCTAAAAACAATGATTCATTGTTTTAATTTTTCACTAGAAGACGGTATGGTCTTGAGTCGTTCGGATACGACTACTAAGTAATAATCTACAATAATCCGCAGCTTGGGTATGATAGTGCTTACCGTTTATATAATATTTATATTTAAAAAAAATAAATAAATAATAATAATAATAACATAAAATCGACATCAAAATATATGCTTAAAAGTTGATCAGAACTTAAACTATATAATAAATAAATAGTAAAAGAATATGGTGTGCGAAAATATTTAGAACTAAATAACTATAATATGTTATAATATTAATTTGAGATACTCTGTCCGTTTTATAAAACTATTGGATATATTTCTGATATTAATAATACTAACATTAATTAAATTTTTAATTAAATTAATATTAAACAGGGGACATAATTCAATTTTTTTTATTATTATTTATTTATGGAATGTCGTACAAGGTTTTGGAATTAAGACCTTTTGGATATACCGTATTAAGACGGTGAATCCAATAGGTTTCCTTTAAAAGACGTTCCATCTCATAATTAACTATATCAATAAGTTGAAAGGAGAAATCTTGTAAAGTATGGGAATTTTTGTTAAAGTGTTTTACAACGTGTGAATTGAAATTATGATCGATATAGTTTTTTTATATCTGATTTATGTTGGTTCATACGTTTAGATAATTGTTGACTCGTTTGTCCAATATATTGTATGCTGCATTTTTTGCATGGAATCAAATAAATTACATTTGATGTTGCACAATAAGTATCAAAACGCATATTAAAAGTTTTTTTGTATGTATACTATTAAAAGAAGTATTTTCATTATTAAAAGAACAGTGCAAACATCGAGGTCTATTACATTTAGTTGATGATCCATTTTTATGTTTTTTTTTCTAATTTAGAACTAATTAGGTAATCTTTAAGATATTTTGGCCTTTTATAAGCAAGCGTGGGTTTGCTTTTGTGTAGCGATTTAACACTTGTTTTACTAGATAGTTTTAATAAATCCCAATATTTGTTGATACTTATACCTATATAAGGCAGACTAGGATTATATTCAATAACAAGTGGAATAATATCTTCATTTTTGTCTTTGATTCTACATTGTAATGATTCAAGTTGTGTAAGAGATGATACTTTTTGGAAAGCAGTATTAATGATTTTTATAGGGTAATTCCTATTTAGAAAATGCTGACCTAACTCTGTCAAGGATGATTTAAAAACGTTGTCATCTGAAATAATTCGTCTATATCTTTTAGCTTGACTGTATGGTATCCCGTCTTTATATGATTTAGGATGACATGAAGAATATTCAACACATTGATGAATATTCATGTTTTTAACATGAACCATTGTGGCGATGTCATTTTCATTTCGCACGACTTCTACATCCAGAAAAGATACTTTGGTGTTAGATACATTGCAAGTAAATTTTATCGTAGGATATAGTTTGTTTCGACAGTCAATAAAGTCATAGAGGTCTTCTAATGAATAATTCCAAATCATAAAAATGTTATCAAAAATTCTTAACCATAAATATGGTTTTAAGAGTCTTTTATCAAGAAAGTCATTTTCTAATTTTCCCATAAAAAAAAGATGCATAAGAAGGTGCCATAGGACTACCCATAGCTGTTCCCAATTTTTTTGAAAAAGTATGTATTGCAAAATTGAAAAAAGTTATTTTCAAGCAAAATTTTTAACAAGTTACAAACATGTTCTTTAGATAATTTACATGTATATTCGTTTTGTTCAAGATAATATTTACACGCTTCTAGACAATCATTATGTGGTATATTTGTGTAAAATGAAACCACATCAAGTGTAACCAGGAATTAATTTTCAGGTAGTTTTGGTATATATTTTAATTTTGTAATGAAATCAAAATTATTTTTAACTTTTATTATATATATATATATTCTAGAAGCCCCAAAAATGAAGATAAATGTATGGATACACACATCTATTTATCCATATATTGTTCCCTTTATCATTAGTTTAATTTTACAGCCATAAAATATTATAACCTCATTAGGCGGCCTACGTAATAGGGGTGTGCTTTCCATACACCAGTAAAACAATGTTTAATGTAAGCAGCTGTTTCTTACATACAATTTCGAACTTAAAGATACATTTTTTTGATATCTTAATCTGTGTAATTTGTATTGGAAAGCAATCGTTTTCTTGTAGAGCTGAAATGTTGTGTCATCGTCGAATTTGAATGAAAATATATATATATACAGCTTCAATTTAGATGCGATTTAATGTCAATATAGACCTAAGTTTAACATTTATTTCGGAACGGTAAAGATAAACAAAGAAAATCATGGGTATAATTAATTTACTTTAAACTGTTATCCCATATTTTGACACTTGAAATGAGGTTCTTGAAATTGTAAAGCAGGTGGACAAATATTATTAAGCTCCACCTCATTATAATGCCCTTCATTATAATGATATTCTGGATACAATGGTACTACTATATACTCCATTCAAAACAGGAAGTTATTATATTTGACCTGATCTATTAAATGAATGACAATATAAAATGAAAGAAAACAACCTGAAAGTTTCTGTTAAAACAGTTTTTTTTTATACAAAAGATTCAAGCATATTATCTATTCTTCGGCTTTCACTAGAACTTGGTTCAGAACAGACTGCTCTTTATGGCTAACTTCGTATTTTGTACATGTGGCTAGCAATTATGGGTCCCAAATATCCCGTTATAATGAGGGATAGCAATATTTATAATATGTTATTTCACACCAGAAAGGCGGGTGTATTAAAGTTTTGTATTCAATGGCCAAAAGCAGATCTTAAGCAGTACATAATATTATTACAGCAACTTGAGCAAGAAGAATTTGTTGCCAGCAGTATTATTCAGATGTAGCCTAATAATTTTGATTGCATTTCTTGTCCGCAAATGATCGCATTAGTTTTTTTGTAAAGATCTATATTCATTGGACATTTTGCAATAATCCTTGCAGATAAAAAACCCAAATGCTAAATAGAATAATCATTAATAATGTTTTGTCTGAAAAGTCTTTGGCTATTTAATAAAAATTCGAATTGTCAGGAAGCATAATCTTGAAATATATAATAGCAACAGGCACATAAGTAAATCATAATCATCATCGTCGTCAATTATTGGTTTCTAAGAATGTATTAAACCTTAATCATCATACATTTGTTTTCGCCTTTTTATGTCATGACAATGAAAATTTTGGAAGCAATGGATTAAATCATAATGAATTGGGTTTATGTTCAGACAATTCTTCTCACGACGTTGTTTAAGTAAAATATAAACACTTTGAGAGAAAGCATGTATATAGTTCTTAAATGAACATGTTTGGAGTGTGTCCTACAATTTTTAAATTTGACACAATGCAGTGAAGCAAATAATAATTTGGGTTTATAAAAATGCTAGATTTGGATTCCCATTTCAGTAAATAAATATATCGGTGACCAAAGCTGTAAAATCAAATTTGTAATACATATGGAATACGCATGGAATACACATGAAATACACATAGAATACAAATGAAATACACTTGGAATAAAGATGGAAAGAAAGTTCCCTCAGATAGAGCTTGGTGTTCACTTAATCAAAATTGACATATAATAATATATACATATCGTACATATTCCAGAGGAAT
Source organism: Potamilus streckersoni (assembly GCA_016746295.1). Lineage (NCBI taxonomy): Eukaryota > Metazoa > Mollusca > Bivalvia > Unionida > Unionidae > Potamilus > Potamilus streckersoni. The sequence goes on from JAEAOA010001849.1 coordinate 715,507, forward strand.
ATATATGACTGCTCTTTTTATGAAAACATATTTTTATTCAAAGTTACTTTATTTTCTTCCTTATGACTCGAATTCATTTAAAACTGCACGTGCCTGGAATTGCCGTCACACAATGTGCTATCAAATCTGGATAGATCTAGCTTGTAAGGAATAAATACTAGAATAAACAAAAGAAACCCTAATCTGCCCACGTATGATGCAATAAGCACATTAGTGTCTGTAGTCTTGGCAGTTGGACTCAACATATGAGCGAGAATATACGGGACCTAAGCTCTCTATCATTATTATTGCTACTTGATTATATGAATGAATAAAGAAAATAAGAAAGAAACAAACGATTATTAAATGATTTTATGAAATTAACAAGCGATTATTGGAACTCAGAGCACAAAATAATATTAGGATTTAAATAAGTTTGTCATTTCTACAAACGCCAGATAATTTGTATACATAGGTCAATTGGAGTTCTCTATAATTTCTCATTTGGTTACCTTTTCTTCATTAGAGTTTTTTAACTTATGGTGCTCGTTGATGTTTATGCACACAAGATGTACTATGAATCCAATTTAATCTTCAATTTTCAACGTATTATCCAAGCACACGGATACATAAATGGAGAGGTTTTTATTATCAATAAAATCGTAATGGAACTACCACACACTCCCACAACTGTCCACCCACCACCTCTTTCAAACGAACATTAGGAGCAATGACACATAGGTTTAACATTCCACTAGCTTTGTAAAAGAACTACTACTTGCGCAAGTACATTTATGAGTGGTGAAATGAGGTTGGGTTTGCTTTTTCCTGACTTTGCTATGATTATGAGCTGATCCCGATAGGGCTAACTAAAATGCCCCTTCATATTCAGATGGGTTTCATTATTCAATGATGTGTTGCGTCTTGCAACTGCATACAGTTAACTGAATTGTAATTCCCGTCACTGTCAACTGAATTGTAATTCGCGTCACTGTCAACTGAATTGTAATTCGCGTCACTGTCAACTGAATTTAATTCGCGTCACTGTCAACTGAACTGCAAATGAGCAGAGTCATTATCATTTAAATTCCAATCCAACCACCACCCACAACTTTTCGTCCACCACCCCTATGGAAATAAAATTAGGTGCAATGAAATATAAGTTAAACATTCACACCTTATTCCCAGATGCCATACATTATTATGTTTTCATTTGTTTCGAAAAACTGGTTTCTTATTTAAAGGTATGTATTAAATATCCCATCATCCGCATAGATGATTATTCTTACACTAGTCACATGGAAGTAAATCGGATTTACAAACAAAACAAATATCATCTATACATTGCAGTCCGACACAAATATGGCAATTACATAGATATTTTCAACAGTAATATTGACACAATTCTAAGTACATCTCATTTTAATCTGTATGTCTCACCTAATAGCCGGCATGAAATTTGTAAACCAACACTTGTTTCTATTGACAAGAAAGGTCCACCAATGTGATATGATTAATTCATCAGTTTTAGCATGACATTAAAATTAGAAATACAAAAGGTAGAAAATCAGATCAAAGACCGACACTAATAATCCTTCTCTTTTCCCTTGAGGCACATCTGGACTTGCATTTTTTTGAATATGAGAAGGAAATTATTTAATATTACTTAAACCAGTTATACATTTTCGTTATAATCCGACGGAAAGGACCATGTTGCTCTCTTTTGTGTTACATACCGGTATTAATTACATTATTTGATTAATTAACATTACATTGCATTTCTACTTTTTACTGAAATTAAGAAAGCCTATTGAAACCAAGTTGTATTCTCTGAACATGTAATTATCCTGCGGAACATTCTTTCCCAAAATAATTGCAGTACATATAGTCGCGAGACAAATTATTAAAATGATATGTTCTCTAAATTTTCAAAGGTTGAAGTATGTTTATTTATTTTTGTGATACATTGCTTTTGCCAAACGTAATGCATTACCTTGGAAAAAAGTAGGCTTTGTGTAACATATAGCGTTTGGTTCTAGAACACCAATGATAATCCTGATCCTAATTTCAAATGTGCTACCTTTCGAAAGCAATGCATTACATTATGTAAAATAAAAAGAAGAAATACATTTATTTAATTATCACATTTTTATGCATTGCATTCTTCTTATTCTACGTAAAGGCTACTGATAACCTGTAGTTAAGTTTTCCGATAAATTAGCTTAGTTTTCAGTTTTTTTTTTTTACAAAAGCAGTGTTGCAGTACATTCATGATTACACTTGATTTATGTCACATATGATCGTCTGGGTTACTTCGAAGTTTCACACATAATTCAGGTTTAGTTTACATTAGTATGCTACATTAGTATGCCACATTAGTATGCTACATTAGTATGCTACTCATATAATATAATGCTAAATGTCATATTTTTGTTACAGCTACCAATGCTGCCTCCTGTACTGGCATTTTGTTCTTTTTGACGTACTGTGTGGTCTACTTTCTGAATGGATACTACAGTACAATGACCCAAAGTCAGAAATTAGCTGCTTGTCTGTTGTCCAACATAGCCATGACATTTGGGGTGAAGGCCATCACCATTTATGAAGGAATAGGTAAAAAGTGTAGTGTTCTAGTTTACATCGTGGTAAACAGATTTTGATTAAAGGTAAGGCATAAAGTTATCAAGTTTATATTTAATGTTATTTGTCCTCATTACCGTGTTAATAAAATTGCTTGAAACGATTCTTACATAAATGTGTAGGATTGTTGAATGAGGTGTATGAAGCGTGGATCAATCCATGTGTCAACATCAGGATTAATGGATTGCTAGAGCTAGCTTCTCATCAAAGGTCCCATCGTTCATGCTCGGGTGTTTTTGATTTATCCATTTTCCAAGTTGTATGCTGTAAAAAATTATGGACATTTATCTCGTGCACAATGTCTGAAAGTATAAACTGATATTATATCCAGTCCCGTTACACAGATAGTCAACAATCTATAAAAGAAAATAAATAAATCAGTCGCCAATACGTCTTATTCAGATAAATGAATAAGTATTGTATATATTCATTTTGTCTGCTCCACCGTACCTGTTGTATATTCGTAAGTTTATAGTAAAATTACTGTTGACAATCTGAGTAATACCATATCAATCTGTCAAATATTATAACATGCTATTCCTCATAAGTAACAATTTTTCTGTTTCATGTTAAACATGTTGCTGAAGTCGTCCTACACACATCAATGCGTCTGGTTTGTAGAAGATGCTCTTGTACATCTAAGGTGCTCATAAACAAAACAACAAAGTATAGCAAATGCACAGAATTAGTATTTCTGCTTCAGACACTTTAATATCATCATGAAAGTGAATCCTCAAATGTCCTTGTATCATACCTTTTGCGTTATGACGTCATAGAATGCAAATAAATTTGATAAGAGTTGTAATATTCAAATTACCTTGAAAAGGGTAGATTTTCTAATGTTTGTTGTCCATTAGTTCTAAATGTTAACAGCCCAATCGGATAGCGTAGCAGTGAGTTCTAAAGCATTTTAACCTATGCTTTACTAAACTTATTGCAATTAGTGTGCATTTTATTTATGATTGAAAGTCTTTTACAGAATGCATACAGTAAAAGTAAATATTGCATGGCTTTTTAAAACATCTGAAAGATTAATATTAGGTTAAAATATATGGGATGATTTTCATTTATTGCACCTCAACTTTTAAGTGAGTTAACAACCTATGTTTGATTTGGCATCTTATCATTGCCCATTGAATCCAGGGCAATTATACCTTATAAACTTAGACATGATTTCAGTCTGTTTCTTTAAGATAAGGTTGTAACCTGAATACATTTCTTGTCTATTTTGTGTTAGACACAAAGGAGTTTGAAACATTTTTCATGCTTCACTGATTTCTTCAGAGTCAACCCAAAAAAGACGTGTGAATGCGAGTGTGGCCCTATGCATGTATATTTATGAAATGAATAAGTTCGGAATAAACATTGCTATTTTCATTTCTAAAACTAATGTAGAAAAGCATTGTCTTATCATCACTAATCACATAGATGTCTACTTGACTACTTTTAGGCATATTTGTGAGCATACATCAGACATTTATTTGGGAGGCTGAAAATGAATTAGTATTTTATATATTCTTTCAAATCTGATAGATATTGATAAGTTTGCTTTTCATCTTCCATTTTCATTTGAATTGAATATTTTGAAGTGTTTGTTTCATTTTTAAAATGTTAAATTTGGAGATAAATTTATTTAGGTTAAACTGTTAAACATCTAATACTATGACGTTTATTCATATTTTTTTTTCATGATAATGCGATCGTAAAAGGTGCCAGACATGCAAATTGTATGGTATATGGGCCATAAATTGAGAAATACAGGCTGTATGCAAACAACTGGTCAGCAAGTAGTATGTGATAAGACTTTTAAGAATATATTGACTGTTTGTAGAATAACACACCTCCCGGAGGACACCAAACTTTGAGCTCAAACCGCACATTATTATTGTGAGTACTGTATGTAATCACTTGTAAATGAAATAAAACTGCAAACTGTATAGCCTGAGATCTGTTGTCTCATATTGTGCTTTCATATGTGGATTTCTGCAGTTTTTAGGAGTAATTGGTTGGAACAACAACATCAACCCTGATTTGCCGATGAAGCTTGCTATAGTAGATTAAGTCTAAGTTCTTTGCATATAAGAAAGAATATATGGTAGTTGTAATAGTTGATCTAATAAAATATTTTTCACCAGGAACTGGAGCGCAATGGAGCAATTTCCATGAGCCAGGGGTAGTGGATAACGACTTCACCTTACTGTTAGCCATTATCATGCTGCTTGTGGACACGGCAATCTACATGATTGCTGCAATGTATGTGGACCATATACGCCCAGGGGAATTTGGTGTAGCACAGCCTTTCTATTTTCCTTTCTTGGTAAGACCATATTTGATGTGTTCATTTGATTAGGAGAACGAATGAGAAAACATAAAATCCCTTCAGCAGCAATAAGAACATAAATCAATCAGAATAAATAAAACAACATTTCATTGATGTAAATATAATTTCAAACGCGTTATATGTACACGAATTTAAAGAAAATGAATAAAAAATAACTTTAAATGCACTTACAATGAGAATCATTAGTCCTTTGCTTAAAATTACTAGTCAGTTATGTATTTATTGCATAGCAAGATATTGTTAGCAGAATGTTGCGGTCATTAGGTTCTCCTTTTATGTTTACTTAAAATAAATGCTTTTCATGAGGTAAAATATCGAATTAGAAACCAGTACCTGCATAACATGGGCGAAAGTTGAAAAGTTAAGAACATAAACCAACTTTTTAATGTCTCAGAGCGAAGATAAATTCTTCCTTTATCATCTGTCTCCACCAATAGCTGAACTGAACTATCATGATGAACGTTCGATGACTGAACACGTTGTTATTTTGTAGCCATCCTACTGGTGTAGTAAAAAGGTAGACCAGAAAGTTTGCAGTAACGTTGACACAGGTTATAACCCTGAGTATTTTGAGAGGGATCAAACTGATATGAAGAGTGGAATATCTATCAAAAACCTCACCAAGGTCAGTAGCATAAATAATATAGAATAATATTATATTGCCACAACGCACTTTCAGAAATCGTGTGTATTACTCAACTAAGCTTATATCAGATTTGGAATTCAAATTTTTAATGGGCTGATATGACGAGAAACTGTACCATACTTTTCAAATAAAAATAAAAAGACATATGCTTTAAAGCTTTCTAATTTTTAAATGTACTGTTTTGTCTGAGGCTATTGGTCAAATTATTGTCAATAAGGGATCGATTTTCCATTGATGCGTAGACATTTGTTATCCATCTAAAATATCGCGATCTCTTTCGGAGGCAATTAAAAAATTCTAGCTTCCATTTTTTTTCTCACTTTAATGTTGAATCATGCACCCATTACATTTTCCAAATAGATTTATAGCTGGTTATGAAAAGTTGTTATATATATTTAATTCGTATTTTGTATCTTCTTTTCTCCAAGAATATGTAATATTTTAAGGTTAAGCTCTATTAGTAAATGAGTTTGGGGTCTACCTGACTAATGTGCTGTTGCTTACAAATTAAGTATTGAATAACTAATATTTCTGTATGAATTCCAGTTAGATATTATGATTATTATTACTTGGAGGTAAACTTAATTGCAGACGTTGAGTTCAAGGTATAGTTTTCTTTTTAGAAATTAAAAATTTCCTACAAGCAAGTTGTTTACAGAGTTAATTGGAAAATGACCCTACTCCTAAGTCCACTATTGCTTCAAAGCTTTTCTATTAATTTTCTATCTAATTCTTATCTAACATCCAAAATGAAACCAGTCTAATGGATGTGTTCAGTTTTTAATTTGAGAGGATTTATTTATTTAAAGTATTCAGTGGACAAAGTGCTCAATATTTTTGGACTAATCCACTATTTTCTGACTATTTGAATTCATTCAAGGACTTTTTGGATTATATCAATGTGATATATCAAGGCTTTTATCTTTTAGAATATCAGCACTTTCAAAAGTTTCATTTATGCAGAACACAACTGCAAGTCATTAGGACCTCTGTACATTTGGACTTGAGAATGAACTTTTTAACTATGTGATTAAACATCATGAACTATGAGGGATTTAAATCACAATATTGTAAGTTATGTTTATATGTTTACTTTCTTTTATGGCAAATTAAATTATTTTGTTATATTTACAATTTTTGATGTTTTCATTTTTTGGTTTTTTAGTATAAGTCGATCGGTTGGTAACAACGGTGAAAACTATCTAGGTTATAAGTTTTAATGTTTGAAGTTAGCAGAAATTACATGAATATTTTATCTGCCACTACATTATGAAACTGTCGCATTTAAGATTACAAATGCTATATTTGTACAGGAATGTACTCCGTACATAGAAATATAAGAGAAAACACTTCAAATATATGAAAAAATCTTTCATATATAAAATTTTACTTTCCTATTATTAATTGTAACTATTACAAAGTGAGCAGAAAATGTTCGGAATTGACTCATATATGCCAAATTGAAAATAAGAATTTGGTTAAAGTAACGTAGTGACAATACTTGTTACACGAGCAAATTTAAAACTATAAAGTGCTTTTATATTTTATCGTATGAAACAATATATATATTCTTTGTTTTATGAAATAACTGATGTTAGTGTGCATAAGTTGCCTTTAAAGACCAAATACCCACTCTACCGTGGGAAACCATAGGAAGTTTGGTAACTGCATTCATTTGAACGAAGAATAGATAGAATGTCGACATCACAGATTTCTGATTGCATTGGGTTAGCACGTGTTTAGTGTGGTAAAATATTTTAAAATGTGAACACTATCATCATAACAGCTACAACAATTTTTATCAATGATATCAATGATATATCGGAGAACTTCGTGTGTCTAAATATAATTAATAATTTCCCTAAGCTATAGCATGATTTCATATTATAATCATTTTCTATGAATGTATATAAATAACAAACTTCATTTCTTCCCTTCCCCATATATGTTTGTTGCCACGTTACAATTTAGGCGTTTTCTACTAATATTCATAAGATACTTCAATATCCTCTGCCTCAAACGTTTTCTATCAAGACCAGTATATCAACGTGTTTGTCGTTGTTTTATTTATTCACTGGATCAAAGTTAGAGATAGTGTATTGTTAAAAAAGGCCTTTTGTACCAATCAGTTTCTAAAGGACAGGTTCCTTGATAAGCACCAAGAGGTGCCTAACCATGTGCCACTTTACCTTCACATAGTCACATTTTGCACTCACCTAAAAGAGTTCAGTCAAGATCTGAACCCTGGCAAGAAAATGAAACCACCAAATGTATGATGTAACACAGTCGTATTGCAAACGTATATTACGTGTTTCATTCAGTAATTGACCACGTTCGTTGTTTCAAGAGCTTTTTGTTTGGGTGAATTAGAATTCACTGTTGATGCTACCAATCTGTAATCTTCGGAACTACCCTAATATCAGACTAACCGAGCGCTAGGTAATTGTAGGTATTTGTGATGATTGTGTGTCAATTTTTTTACAAACTTTAACTTAAAACATGATATGTATAACGTTTCCATGGAATTGAAATTTATTGAGCACACACCACCAGCAGACTTTAGCCTCACTTAGTGATCATATGACTATATCAGTGCAAAGAAAGCTTCAGATCATAGGTCTTTTACTTGTAATCGTTTTAGCAAAGAACGAAAGATAATTGCTAAGTGAATGGCTTAGTGAATGAGTAACTATCCTCGATTATCCTAATTAAATATCCAATGCGAGGTAAGAACTGATCTCGTTTGAATTAACTGACTTTGATTTAGGTGACGTGATGTTTATTTAACAGATTGATGTTAATATGATAGCAAGGAACATAAAAGTGTAACGGCACAAAATGATAGCATTGCAGCAAGTTCTAAATGTTAACAGCCCAATCGGATAGCGCAGCAGTGAGTTCTAAGGCATAATGGCAAACACATAGCATGGGAACATGTTATAACGTTTAACAGCACCAAGCTATAGTGTTGCTGGACCTTTAAGGTAAAATGCCTAGGGAGAACACTGTATGGCATGTATAACTATACTGATACATGTAGAAGACTGTATTCAAAGGAGGATGGTTAACATTAATTATGGATTTCTTTGCAAAATTATTTGGCAAAATAATTATAGACACAAAGATAACGGAGGTCTTCCTCAATAAGTCCACGCAAACGTACATGTTTTCAAAGACGTATTACATCAGCTAATTCCATTAGACAACAAAATAACCACTCAAATTCGAAAAATCCTCCTTCTGATTTTAACAAGACAAATTTCAAAGTTTACCAGACACTCATTTGACTGAGATTTCACAATGCCATGTGAGAGGTCTGATGAAATATGCCTTGTGCACTTGCATTCTAGACTTTACATTTTTGTATTAATTTAGTATTCTAATTACTGAACATCACTTATTCATAAGATGAAACAATTATGAGAACATAGTTTATCAAATATATTTTGCAGGAATTTGGGTCTGGAGAAAACAAGACTTTGGCTGTTAATGATTTAACCTTGAACATGTATGAAGGTCAAATAACATCACTTTTGGGTCATAATGGAGCAGGAAAAACCACCATTATGAGCATGCTAACAGGTTAGTGTTTATTCCGGCATCCGCAGATGATAACGGAATGTTCACTTATTCTAATTTACTTGACCGTAACTATTTTGAAGATCGATTTCCATCTTTAAAATCAATTAAAGAAGATCTACATTATATTATTACGTTTTATCTTTTGCATCCAATCAAGTAAATCAGAACTAAACAAGTTAAATGGCATGCAAATCCACTTACATGTCTACGCAGTCAAGTTAATGTGTAAACTCGAATCATGTTGATTTTAATAGTATTATTAAATGAATTAACATTAACTAATGAATTATTCTATTCATTTGCAAACATGACCATGCAAATCAAGGGTAGCACGTGTAGGTAATACTAACAGGAAGAATATCTTAATTTCATAAATAGGACATTATTATAGAGAAGCTCTTTAAAATTGATAAGGATCTTAAAAATTTAACATTGTCATTTAAAGTTTAATTTTCAATATGACGGAAACTTTCTACAGTTGATTCCAAAAGTGACAGCATAAACACTTTACAACTTGAACAGCAAAATTAATGTGTCGACTATTTTATTTCTCAAACTAAACAATCATTTTTTGTTGCTACAACTTTTTTTTTTTTACAAAACAAAACCAAACCCGCGGCATGAAAAAAGAAGTGACCTAATACTCAATGAATGGTAGACACGCTTTTAACAATATTTCAAAGATTTGTCATCTTGAAAGTAAAGATAATTCACACAGAAAAGGAAACACTAGTAAGAAGTTATTTATTCAAAGTTATTTCAAATACTATTATAAGATTATAAGACAAGCATTCAGCGATTTATTCCTGTTCTTTCTTTCTTTCTTTCTCTCTCTCTCTCTGTGTCTCTGTCTCTGTCTCTGTCTCTCTCTGAAAATTCCTGTTTCACAGCTGGTAACCACAGCGTTTTTCATTCTTCAGTAGAACTTCATCAACATGGGCGTTCTAGATTAGAGATTTTAGACACTCTTATAAACAAATTATAGTGGACTGGTGTATTGATCTGTTCTGCTTTCATTTTTGATGCTGAAGTCTCAGTTTGGATAAAATTGTCTCCAATGATATACAAATGTAACGAGCTATCACATTTTTCGTAGCACATTTGGCACTCTTTTTCATTAGTGTTAGGAAATGGAGGTGCCTTTAGAATAAAAAACATAGTAGATTTTGCAAAGTAGCTTTCAAAGAACTAGTTAGGTCTGCTTATCTTCTCCATGATCAGTTATATTGCCACCCTGATATAAAAATCATTTGAGTTGATAAATTTTATATGAAATAAACACTCAGACAAAATTCAATTTACCTCATCTATGGACATCAAAGAAGCACTATGCATACATTTGGGGATCTGTAGTGTTTGGTACACCCAAACTGCGATGATGACGGAACTTATTTATAAGCATTTTGACAGCTTGCCCTCATACTGTTCAAGTTGTATTGGCATTGCATTTACATCTATGGACAATAGACATAAACCGAGGGTACATTCATGGGATTAAAACGTGTCTCACACCAAAAGCTGGTTAATGTGACTTACGTTTTGATATTTATTTAACATTTTAAAGAAAGTCATGCTTGGTCTATAGTTTCTATGCTTTATGCACGAAGCCATCACTGTATGTGCACATGACAATAAAATGTAGTATTCATCAATGCTTGGTAATTTGGACCTTTATTCCAGATTTTATTGAACATCATTAAAACTTTGTGGAGAGTTCTTATTTTAGTACCTTTGTCTGATCGCCTACAAAATTACATTGGATCCTTCTTTGGATGCATATATGTTACATAAAAGAATAGTCCAGATGACTTACTTTCTATATTGGCTTCGGCTTGGCTATAAATTTAGACAATGCTTTATGCCAGGAAATATGTGTAAGCTTCTGCGATATTCAGACTTGCAGACCTTTACAGTGATAATGAATTTGAACAAATAAAGCAGATATGTTATGCAAATGTTTTCTTTTCTTTCTTACACTGAACAATATGATGACACAAATTCTCAGTCTGGGTGTGTATCAAACATTCTTCTAATTGGATTAACAAAAAAGCTTTTCACTTACCACTTACAAACCAGTTGTGAAAAGAATTACTATTCATGTGACTGTTTTTCTAGACACCTAACTATTTATTTATGTTAGATATTTTGTGATATGTTATTTCAGGTGATAATTCTAGATGAACCTACTTCTGGAATGGATCCCTCTGCCAGACAACAGCTGTGATCACATGGGCATAAGCATTTTCCTATCCGATCCAGTCAAAATATATGATTTCATGATTTCAGCATTTATAATGTACATATCTAATCGTTGCTGTTGTTGGCAAATGTAGATAAATTTATCAGCCCTGGGTAACCAGAGACAGTGAAATCTATATTAAAATAAACTCTTTATAAATGTTACTTACAAAGGATATCTTCTAACATCCCATTGGAAAGCATATACAGTTGCCACATAAAAATAGGAAAGCCTGTCAATGGAGTGCAACCTGTGAGTGGAGTGTCCGACTTAAGCTATTTTGAAAACATTACAGAGTTAAAATTATTTGCACGTTGTTAGTGATAGAATCTCTATACAAGCATCTACAATTGTATCAGGAATTGTATTGCTGGCCAGAATAATATAACATCACAAGCTTGGTGCGTGACGGAAGTCTGTGATATTTTGTATTACTCCATTCATGATATGTAATTATGCTATGGTAAACAGTCATATAATGATAATATTAGTGAAGAAAATATATAATTGTGCAGCTTATTTTTGTACATTGTGTATATACATTATTGCACCAGCAGAAATACTGACGCTTTGATTACGCTTCTCTTGCCCAACGTTTTGAAGTTAGGATTCTTACGTCATTATCTAGAAACCATCCGTGGAAGTGAGCTTAGAGAGAGGCACATATTTGACGAAATCATATATAACCGCCACCGCTCAAAGTATCTTTAAATTTAAATGTTTCTTTGCATCCTCAACCAGGCTTCATCTCCCCAACAAGCGGCACAGCTATAGTCAACGGTTATGACATAAGAACTAACATTTCCAAGGTTCGTGAAAATCTGGGTATGTGTCCACAGCATAACATCCTTTTTGACTCCATGACAGTTGAGGAACATCTCAAATTCTTTGCTCTGGTAAGATAATTATTATCTGTAAATTTGTTGATACCAGCACCACTTTCATTTTGTGACAATGTAGGTTTTGCTACAGGTGTTGTCTACATTTGGACAGTAGTTTTCTTTTTCAGAGGCCTATTTCAAGAGATGCTACTCTTATTCTGAAGCCACCTAAATGTATGAATTTCTACTAATTTATTCCTATGAAAGAGGGAACCCCTTTTATAAAGCTAGTTTTCCATTGCAAAGGATGTATGTTCACAAAAGGGAGAACCAGAATTGCATTTAATTTAGTTTAATACAGCAGTCCCACTGTGCAGATTGTCCAGTGTTGTCGTGGTTTCTCATGTAAATATATGTATAGTCATTGATCACCTTTAGATGATGAATGCAGGTTTGACATTAAATCGACCTCAATATGAATTGAAATTTTCTGTAACACAATATACTTTCATAGCTCCAATCAACATAACTATTGGAAAGTAATAATGTATCATATTTACACTTTATAGTTCCAGTCAACATACCAGCATATTTATGGCGGATAATCAAATATGCATATGTACACTTTACAGTTTTAGTCAACATGCTTATATCAGAAAAGCAAATATAATGACCGCCATGTATACAATATGTAAAGTCATTTCATTTATGGGCAAACCCACAATAAATCAACATTATGAGTTACATAAATAGACTAATTTTACCACTTTTAAGTTTTATCCTTTGAAGAATCTATCTAACTAAAAGCAAAACAAAGTCAAAGCGATCAGTGTTGCACAATCCAGTTGTTGCGTTCTTTTATACTGTAATCTACTGACAGTCACATATATAGCCATGAACCTTTATTTAGTGAATTTATGTTTTGGAGTAATGCTTATAATATCCAAAGCATGTTGCTATTTATCGTTCTATATTAAATGCTGTACATATGTGTATTTAACCTTATTTTTCAGACATGTACAATGTTCACGATCAATAATGAACTCCCTGAATCCATTCATCTTCATGGAAAATGTTTATCGTAGCCTAGAATATGCGATACTGGGCTGGTTTTCACATTCAGTGACTTTTTTAAGGTGCTAAATAATAAAAAGGTGGCGCAACATTTAATTATAACTCTGACGATAACGTGTTTGCATGATTTATAGTACAGCATTTTATTAGTAATTATAATATTGGAAAAGAAGAATAATTTTCTAACTTTTGTGGGGTGTCTGGCAAACGGTTTATAAATGTCTACATATTAATACATAAATTATATGATTTAAAGTATTTAATAATAGAAAAACTTTATCCAATTATGCATAAGTCACACAGTTATATTTCCTGTCTGTTTTCATTCAACTTCTAAAGTTTATCAAATGACACTAGATCACTGACTTAATGTTGAGATATCGTAAAAATCGTTAAAACTGCCTATTGTGATTCACTTTAATACTTTCAGGATTATATGTATACTAGAATTGAGCATTGCAATCTTTCCTATAGAACAGGTAACCATGTTCTACATTTGCTGTGCATCCTTTTTGGCTTCATCAAGGACTACTGGGATGTTTTAAGTTCAGTATACAGTTATGTTCATGTTATGCTACTTGTACAGATCAGTCATGGGGAAAGTTTCATTATGTCGGGTGACGGAAGGTCTATACAGTGTGTCTAACAATCAGATTTAGTTAACATATATTTTAAAAAAGCTTTGTGTTGAAATGGCATGATTAAACTGTAATAATATTCATGCTGAGAGTATAATAATTTGTTCCAAAGAGAGAAGTGGAGACTCATGTAATTTTGTACATAAATGTGCTATAAAGATTCTATTTTTGTTTCACCTGCAATGAATGCCGAACTCGCACTTTTCCTAGCAAGTCTGTTTGGTTTGCATTCATAAGTGACTGTAAAAGGAATTTCGCGTACCATCAACACATATCTTGTTTCAGTTTATTTTAAAAATAATAATTTAATTAACATACACAGAAAATTAAAATGATTATTACCAGTCATTTCCTTTAAAGTTGCACCGGAGTTGAGCAAAGGACAACTCACATTTCAACAAAATGTTTCTCTTGAGGTTTAGTTGAAAGATTTCAATATGAATTATAGATCAAGATATGATGCAGAAAATAATTTTCTGCTTAAACCTGAAGAGTCGAATGGCTGCCTAAAGAGAGATCGTTGATGAAAAACATGTAAGTAAGAAATATATTTTCATCTTCAGAACCAAATTTGGAAGGATGCCCGTACATGATATACAACAATCTGCAATTACGTTGTTGCAGCACAGCTGTGGTAACAATATACATTTTCCCAATCAATAAATTTATGTGCTGATGAAAAGTTACTATTTAAAGCAAAATTACAAAATTTAATTCAGACAGAAACAAAAGTTTATTTAAATCATATGTTTACTTAAATTTCAGTTGAAGGGCTCTTCATGGGGCGATGTAAACAAAGAGGTGAAAAAGATGCTAACCGTTCTTCGACTCCAGGCTAAACAAGATGCCCAGTCACATACACTCTCTGGGGGGCAAAAGCGGAAATTGTCAGTGGGGATATCTCTTATTGCTGGTTCAAAGGTGAGATTTCTTTCTTACTGAACTTTTCACAAAACTATAGAAATTTATACCAACAATAACATTTATTTACAGTAGAAATTAGAATTTCGATCCTATATTCGCAATAATTACCAGACAATCAAACTATTGAGACGTCATTTTTTGAAACCAGAGATCAATGTTTGGTTAATATTAAACAGTTCGGATTTATTATGGTCATTAGTTTCAGTTTAAAATGGACAATATTTTTTAAAAATCCTGTTAGATAATTTTTGTTGTGTGCTTGCGTATGCATGTTCTCAATCATTTGAGTTTATAAATTTTATATGAAATTAACACTCAGACAAAATCCTATTTACCTCACCTATGGACATCAAAGATGCACTATGCATACATTTGGGGATCTATAGTGTTTGGTACACCCAAACTGCGATGATGACGGAACTTATTTATTAGCGTCTTGACAGCTTTTCCTCATACTGTTCAGGTTTTATTGTCATTGCATTTACATCTATGGACAATAGACATAAACCGAGGGTACACACACCAAAAGCTGGTTAATGTGACTTACGTTTTGATATTTATTTAACATTTTAAAGAAAGTTATGCTTGGTCTATAGTTTCTATGGTTTGTGCACCAAGCCATCACTGTATGTGCACATGGCAATAAAATGTAGTACTCATCAATGCTTGGTAATTTGGACCTTTATTCCAGATTTTATTCAACATCATTAAAACTTTGTGGTGAGTTCTTATTTTAGTATCTTTGCCTAATCGCCTACAAAATTACATTGGTTCCATCTTTGAATTCATATATGTTACAGAAAAGAATAGTCCATATGAATTACTTTCTACATTGGCTTCGGCTTGGCTATAAATTTAGACAATGTTTTATGCCAGGAAATATGTGTAAGCTTCTGCGATATTCAGACTTGCAGACATTTAAGGTGATAGTGAATTTGAACAAATAAAGATCATATGTTATGTAAATGTTTTATTTCTTACACTGTAAAATGTCATGAAATAAATTCTCAGTCTAATTGCGTATCAAACGTTCTTCTGATGGGATTAACAAAAAAGCTTTTCACTTACCACTTACAAAACAGTTGTGAAAAGAATTCCTATTCATGTGACCGTTTTTTCAAGACACCTAACTATTTATTTAATTTAGATATTTTGTGATATGTTATTTCAGGTGATAATTCTAGATGAACCTACTTCTGGAATGGATCCCTCTGCCAGGCGACAGCTGTGGGACATATTACAGCAATTCCGCCAGGGCAGAACTATTATTTTTACAACACATTCTATGGATGAAGCGGATATCCTGAGTGACAGGATTGCAATTATGGCTGAAGGAGTCATCAAATGTTGTGGGACATCCATGTTCCTCAAAAAACTCTATGGTTAGTAACCGAAAGTATTGCTATGGTAACAAAACAATATTGTAATCTTTGTCAGCAAATGAGGAATATTTGCATAATAAGAAAACAGTGCATTAGAAGACTTTTATTACAGAATTAATTTCTCGTATTTATATCAAACCTTTTGCTATAAAGATTTACATTTTTTGTATTGAATGGAGCCTGATACAGTATTGAACTGGATCAAAATATGATATTAATCAATTTCACAATTTACCTAATATCCTCACAGGATTAGCTTTCGTTTCTTTTCTACATGAATTGTAGTATTTGCTCTCTTACGCCAAAGAAACGAGAGCTATGAGCATTTCCTAAAGACAACAACGGAGTCACTCAGGGCTACCAGGATTAGGGTATTTAATTTGTCGACTGTTCTGCTGACTGTGGTTCCTTTTTTGCCAAATGGAAAATAGTTATTTGTTTACAGAAATGGTTTTTGATTGTTTCAGCTTCTCTCTATAGTAAAATACAGAACGTCTAAACAATAGAGGTAACAGAGTTGTTTTAGAAATGTGTTTGGCATTGAACAATCACTTTCACTCTACAAGAAATCTTAATCTGCATGTTGGCTATGGCTAATAATTTAGATTTCAGGCATGTTCTATTTAATTCAAACGTCCCAAGATTAAGTCAGGGATAAAATATTTAGCTTGTACTGGGGACTTGGTGCTCCAAATAACGTATGCAACTCAACAGAAGTATTGACATTATTGCTGCAATCAAAATATTTTTTTTATAAAGCACTGATGCATATATATATATATATATATATATATATATATATATATATATATATATATATATATATATATATATATATATATATATATATATATATATATATATCGTGTATGTTTCTTCATGTGTAAGATGGGAGATAGAAATTGTCTGATGTATATGCTTCCGTGCTTCCAACATGTTAGTTGACTAAAACATATGTCAAACATTTGATCAATCTGTGTATATATATATATATATATATATATATATATATATATATATATATATATATATATATATATTCATATATATATACATACATATATATATATATATATATATATATATATATATATATATATATATATATATATATATATATATATGTTGTCCAATACTGCTACTGTTGTAGGCACCTGCTGTCCAAAAAAGTCACTGCTGTGGTCATCTGGAAACTATTATTATCACTTCTTCTGAATAAATGGGCCTATTAGCATATGATTTTCACTTAAATACTTCTAATGATATGATGTTCATTGTAAAGGAAAATGGTACAAATATGACGTCGAAACTATCGACCGCAAAGCTCATATTAAAATGTTTGTCCAGGTCTTTCTTCCATTCATCTTTTTAAACAGGTTTTTTCAGTGGCATCTGGCAACAAATTTTGTGATCTTCCAGAAATTGAATATCAGCACCTCACTCATGTAATATACATGATACAGAGAAAATTCGAGATGGGTCTAACTTATAATGGCCAATATTTTCCTCTGAGTTCATAGTGATTTTGAAGTTTCCGGTACGTAATGTTTGATATTATAGATTGCATTGAGTAAAGTTTACCTACATGCATTTTGCTCTATTTGTTTAGGTGCTGGATACCACATGATCATTGAAAAGCATCCAAGCTGTGATGTTGAGGCTTTGACTCAGCTTATACAGACTCACGTTCCCATGGCAACACTTGAAAGTCAAATCAGCGCAGAACTTTCCTATCTTTTGCCATTTCATGAAAGCCCTAAGTTTTCAAAGCTCTTTGAGACTATGGAGATTTCAATGGAGAAGCTTGGAGTTAACAGTTTTGGTATTTCTCCGACAACAATGGAGGAGGTTTTCTTAAAGTAAGTTGCCTTTTTCCTTGTCTCGCCTGCATTAGCAGAGAATAAGGCATACATATCAAATTTTCATCAGCATCAGTAATACAGTTTTCAGTATCGTCAATAATAATATGTGAATTTTTAACGTTATTATATTGTAGCGACAAGTTGTGGACGTTATAAATATGGGAGTACAAAAGTTTAGGTTACAAGAGATATTTCGTTCTTGTGTGTTTGGAACCTGAATTATACCAAATCTTGTAATACTGACTGTCACTCCATGGTTATGTGGAGCCTGAATTATATCAAATCTTGTAATACTTTTTGTCACTCCATGGTTATGTGGAACCTGAATTATACCAAATCTTGTAATACTTATTGTCACTCCATGGTTATGTGGAGCCTGAATTATACCAAATCTTGTAATACTTACTGTCACTCCATGGTTATGTGGAGCCTGAATTATACCAAATCTTGTAATACTTACTGTTACTCCATGGTTATGTGGAACCTGAATTATACCAAATCTTGTAATACTGACTGTCACCCCGCGTATAATCGGAGCTGTTGAATTTGATACAGAAATAGCATGGCTTGAAGAGGTGAAGAATGATACTAATGTCTTAAATAGAAATGGACTTCTCCATGAGTGTGATTATATAGGACATTGAGCCAGTTCTGGCGGACACACATTATATGCACACAAAAAAACAACAAGATGAAACAAATTTTACGGCCTTGTTTTGTTTTCAAGATTCCAACATGTAAAATATTTCAAGGCTATCACATTGAGACAGGTTTATTATGTATAAATTTAGATCATAAAAATGTTTACACTCTGATATAGACACAGATGCTTTGAGAATATTCAAGCTTTTAAACACATATACAAAGATTTCAGTGTGTGCAGATAATTACAAGATCTGATTATTTTCATGTAATAAAAATCTGAGTATGTTATATCCAAATCAGCGAAAGAACAAATCTTAAAGTATCATGGACTAATCCTCTACTTGTACATTCTAGAGTAGGCAAAGAGGCCGATGAGAAGAAAGCACTCCATAATCCTACATTGAAGGACCTGCAGTTCTCCTTTAAAAACGACATGCAAAAAATGGAAGGAAAGAATGGCTCTTCATCCAACTCATTAACGACGTATAACTCAATAGTGGAAGGATATAGGAATGATGAATCAGTTGCAGTCTCTCTTGGAGATATCCATGGATCAGTCTCTATAAGTAAGTTTAAAATTGATTTATTTTATGTCATATCTATGCACAACTAATACATCAAGATGGTTCACAAAATATAACCAGAGAAACCAAGGTAGGTTTGTCAATCACTTTGAGGGCGTCTTATGCGGAAACATTTGTATAAATTTGTAAATAAATTTGATATAAATCCAAAGCCGCATTGTTGTGTTTATTGGGTGATGGGACAGGCATCCCAACATTATATCAAACTTGCTATTTCCGCAGGCTAGTAACAAAATATTCATAGTTTAATAATTCCAATTTTTATGAACTGAACGAGGTTTCTGGAATTAAATTCGTTGTATACGGTCACTTGATAGTGAATTGCAATCATTGTACCCAAGGATAAATTATGCGTACTACTTTTGGTTCCCTGTCTTCATGTCATTTGATGTGAAGTTTTATCTATATCAATCATTACACCATAATAATAACAGTAAACAAAAACCCATCCACCACTCCTGTGACTTCTAATTAAAACTACAGATTAAAATGGAGCACTATAGGATAAAACAATGTAATTGCAAAGACCATCGCGCACTCCATCACTCATCCCATTTATTGGCGAAGGCATGTCGTAGGCTTCACAAGCCAGTTTTCAGAAATTATTGCATTTACCTCGACTACACGTTACAGCAGCGGTTATTAAATGTCAGTGTCATATGTCAAACAAGGGATCTCACTAAAAATGAACACGCATTTGCTTTTGAAAGATCGAAATGCGTAGAAAGTAAATCAACGTTACTATAACAACACGTGCCATTACGGAAGCGTAGATTTAATAAAAGGAATATCCTGGCTTAACCCCAACAACCACACATACACACATATGTATGTATGCATGTATATATATATATATATATATATATATATATATATATATATATATATATATATATATATATATATATATATATATATATATATATAAACACGGCACCATGTGAGGCTATGCCACGCTTCTATTAATGAAGGTCTGATGAGGGTACCTGTTCTAATCAGATAACTGCTACATCGGAACAAATTAGGTGTAGTTAAGTGTATGTAACATACGGTAAATACAAAAATTGTATGATCATTAATTTATTGTGAATCAAAATAACATATTAAAGAGATATTGTTTAGCTAGAAATGCATGCGTAATGCTGTCTACTTCATCATTTTATTTAAGAAAAAACATTTCCTTAACTATAGATATTACTATATCCAAACGTTAATGCTCACTTTCATTTTAAATCATAAAATATATTCTTGGAGTTTTGGACCCTGAGGTGGTTTTGTGAATTGGTTGCAGAATTTAATGACACCAAGTGGGGCTATGTAAAGCTTATATTAACATATATTGAAAGTCTGAGGACATTGCAATTTCTAGCTAGCAAACTGCTGTAAAGAATTATTATACCCATATTGTTCAGAGTTATTGTTACCTCTTTTAGTAGTACATGCTCACATGTCTCTACCCCACAGCTGTGTCCCGAAGAGGTCGATGAAAATTCTGAATCTGTTGTGCACATGTACACACTAACACCACAGTTATGGCTTTATCTAAAGCAACATTAACTAATTGAAGAACATGAGTGTCATTATTATACAAGTCCTGAAATCACTAAACATTTTATAAATAATCACAACAGTGTCTACCCTCTGCTTTCGCAAGATTTATCCCATGGGGTGGACTGAAATTATAAAACGCACTGTGCACGTCTATAGACAATAAGAATGGATATAATTACATGATTTTGCATTTTTCTGGATAAATCGTGGGGACAACAATTGATACAATTTACAGTTAGTGGTTAAGGTACTGATTTGAGTTTGTTACTTGATGCAGAGGTACTGAAGATTCTGGAGAAATCAACCAACCTTAGAAGACCAAGCATATATACACATATATAAAGCTGTAAACATGGGTCACACCGTTGACTGTGGAGATGCAAATAAAACATTAGGACTTCACAATGAAGGTTGTCTTAGCAATGCCATTCTGAAGCAGAGTTTAAATGGTTAATACCTGATCAATCAAGATTCAGTGTGTCATATTATGAGAATTTGTCATTTAAGAATTTACTAGCCTTCAAATAAAATACCGCCACAATCAAGTATTGAATGAATAAACTTAAATTGTAGCACTAAAGTATCAAACAATGACTTTGTATACGTTTCGAACCTGTTGTTAAGGACTTGGGAGCTGGAAGTTTTGTTTTAGATGTATCAATTACTAACATTAACATTCACATTCAAAATACATGAATATGAAGTGCAGAAGTTTTTCAACAGTGTCAGCGTAATTAAATAATTCTAATCAAAATAAATGTTTTCTCCTATGAGTCCTGTTCACCTGGAACACAACATAATTCAAACACTGACAGCAGATCAAGGTTATGCAGTTAGCATATTGACCATATCTGTATGCTATTTAGGAATCATCTGCATAGCAAATGTTGGTATGTAGTTTCTGAAATTGTTGGCTCTACTGGTTGAAAAGCAGGCGAGCTTATGTGATAGCCAAAGTCCATTGTCTATAGTTTCGTGTCTGGCTTCTTGGCCAGTTATATGTTATTGCTACTCGTCCTAAACTATTACAATATTTCTAGCTAGTAGTAAATAAAATGGTGTCTCTCAAGCATTCAGTATGGCTATCATCATTCTAGATGTCTTGTAAATCACAATAACCTTATCTCTGTGTAGATTGTATAATTGATATGGGCTTTTTAAAACACTTCTTATGTCATATAACCGTTTGCATAAGATAAACTATTTAATTTTTTTATTATACCCAGTAAGTGGATATATTTAAAAATACCTTAACTGATACCAGTTTAATAACTTTATGTTTATAAAGTATTAATTACAGGTTAAACCAACTTAGTTATAGCTAATTGGAATTTCACTGACAGCATCTGGGATGGGTTTTATATTATTTTAAAGATAATTGGACAAGATGTGTTTTTACTGCACTTAGCTTATGAGCATATTAAAACACAAATCTATAAAAAAAATAAGTCATTTTTTATCATTTTTTATTATTTTTTTCATTTCGTTTTTGTGACCGATCTTTTTAAAAGAATATCTGAATGTATTTAAATAATCAGCAGTTGAGAAAATAGTAGAAAACAATGAATTCCAGCATATTAATTGTGGATGGTAGATATTAATCTATTCAAGAGTCTTGAATATACTGAACCCCTTAAAGCACCAACACTGCTTGTCAATCTTAATTATTTGATTTAAAAGTTATTTTTTCTTTAGAAATTTGAAGTTGTAGGCATTTAAGGAAATGCGAAACATACATATGTGACATCTACTTATTTCTACCTTCACCAATACTTATTAAAATATGTCAAGAATTATATACAATGTGGCAGTTTCAGCATAGATGCGGAACACAATTTAGTGTATTAGATATTGTTTAACTGTAGACTTCCCATTAAATACATTAACCGATCATATACCAATTGATTTCTGCTACCCAGAAACGTCAGCTCTCCTAGCAGAATAAAAAGAGTATTTACAGTTATATATCATATAGACGAAGTTTAGTGACTAGTATCGATTTACCGCAACGGTTATATATCATATAGATGAATTTTAGTAACTAGTGCCGATTTAACGATCCGGTGGTCTAGTGGTTTGTGTGTCCGCCTCGGATGCGGGAGGTCGTTGGTTCGATGCCCGGCCGAGTCATACCAAACACCTACAAAAAGGGTACTAATAGCTGCCTCGCTTGAGGCTCAGCATTAGGAGGTTAGTGTTAGGACTGGTCGGCCTGGTGTTAGCATAATGTGACTGGGTTGGACGAAGTTTAGTAACTTGTACCGATTTACCGGTCTGCTACCCAAAACGTCGGCTCTCATAGCAAAATAAAAAGAGTATTTCCAGTTATATATCATATAGACGAAGTTTAGTAACTAATACCGATTTACCGCTACGGTTATATATAACAAAGACGAAGTATAGTAACTAGTACCGATTTACCGCTCCGGTGATCTGTGATTAGAACGTCTGTCTCCAATGCGGGAGGTCGTGGGTTCGATGCCCGGCCGAGTCATACCAAAATCTTACAAAAATGATTCTAACACTATAAACTGTGACACTGCAGACATCGTAGAGATATGACTAAAACAAATGTTAAAACTACGTCAAAAATCCAAATTGCAGCAAAATCACACGTACAGATTAAATTGGCTTGTTCCCGTTAGGTGGCCACTCGTATCCCAGATGTAAAGAGATTCAACTATTGCATGTAAATGTCAAATGCGCTTACAAAGAATCCATTGCAATTAATATAAAATTGTGAGGTTGTAAATTATTCAGTGGTTTTTCCTATTCTGTATGTCTGCGGCATGATGCCCCAGTGCCAGACATCACTATAAAATGTCACACTGCAGACATCGTAGCGATATGACTAAAAATTGTTAAAGCTACCTTAAAAATCCAAATTGCAGCAAAATCACACGTACAGATTAAATCGGCTTGTTCCCATTTATGTGGCCACCCATATCCCAGATGTAAAGAGCTTCAACTATTGCATGCAAATGTGAAGCGCGCTTCCAAAGAATCCATTGCAATTACTATACCATTTTGAGGTTGCAACATATTCAGTGGTATAGCGAGTCAAACCTGGTACAATATGATCCTTTTCCTGGTGTGCTTATTAATATCTACACATTTTGTTGTGCCTGTTGTTATTGTTCATTTTATTTTGATCAGTAAAACTCGAGTTTTCACTTGACGGGTATAAAGGTATTGGACTGTTAACGTATGCTTTATTAATACATCTTAGGTTGTCGTGGTAAAGCAAGTTTGCCTATTTGAACAATATATATTTGTTACATGCACTTGTTTGCTTTTTCTTTTCTCTTTCGTTGTAGATGTATCAGTCAAATGAAAGATTTTCGGACACTGCCTGACCTGCATAAAATGTTGTTCCTCACGCCCAT
The DNA here is from genome assembly GCA_016746295.1 of Potamilus streckersoni. Classification (NCBI taxonomy): domain Eukaryota; kingdom Metazoa; phylum Mollusca; class Bivalvia; order Unionida; family Unionidae; genus Potamilus; species Potamilus streckersoni. The sequence continues at coordinate 739,801 of JAEAOA010001849.1, forward strand.
TTAGGGTGTGTGCAATAAGGGCAGAATATATTTGGTCCTTCCTCTTGGAAATGCAAATAAAGCGTTTAAAAATCTGGCATGCTCTAAATCTTCTGAACATGAAGTATTGCAAATAATCATCAGAATTTTTGGAATCATTGTACATTTTGTGAGGGACATTAAGATACCACTTTCAACTCCGCGAAGAATACCAAAAGATCGCTTACTTTGACGAAGCCATCCAAAGCGATTCCACTCCAACAATATTGCATATATCATGTGCACCACATAAACCTTTGTTATCTATAATGTCAACTGGCGAGTAATTTTCAGCAACATTAACAACATATACGTGGCCAAGTGAGTTATAGGCTGCTAAATTCCCCTAAAGTTTGACTGTAGTCTAGTAGGAGGGAAAGGAGAAAACAATGTTTCTCCTCCCTCAGTCATCTAGCTTAGATGAGTTGTTTGCTGTCCTTCCCGCCAGATGCTCACCGTCCACTCTAGCACCAGACACATTATGTTCCACTAGACTTGATTGACTGTGCCTAATCTGACTAACGATTGGAACATCAAAGTTTTTTTTCGGAGGGGTTTCAGATCTTGTTTATCGGGCACCCCTCACATTCATGATGGAGATTATAAGTGACCCCACAAAGGCAGACCTTTTGCCGAAGCAGGCAGTGGTAGTAATCCAAACACCAGACTAGCTGGCTTTATATTTCAGTCGCATTATCCTGACACCAGGACGAGCAGTCGTAACACTAACGTCTTACTGATAAGCGCCTAGCAAGACAACTGTTAGTACCATGTTTATAAGTCTTTGGTATTTCTGAACTGGGGTTTTGACCCCGCGATCTCCCGCATCCGCAGAGGACACTCTAACAACGAATCCAACGGATCGCTCAATGTGAAAGTATAGGATATTTGGCAGAAAAATGAATTCTAATTAGTTCTCTCTGAAAATATATATCTATTGATAATACTGTCAAGTTCTCCACAAATGTGATAATAATATTATATTATAACGGCTATTTCTTGTATACACATGGTCAATGAGGCGAGTTAATTTGTGAAAGTTACTTCCTTTTGAATATACTATATTTTAAATGTTTCTGTGTTTAATAGAAGACTGGATTACAGGGTAGCAGAAGGTAATTAACTAATGTAAATGGTAAGTATTAATGCATAAGTTTGTGTTTCAATTCCTACGCCTGGAATGGATTTGTGTGTTACCTCAAGTTTATCTTTGCACAGCATCATAATTATTTATGTCAAGAATCATTAATGGCATCCACATCAAATATATTATATCAACATATATATATATATATATATATATATATATATATATATATATATATATATATATATATATATATATTGCATATTATGTTATTGCAATAACTACATTATTCTATTCATCTTCATCTTTTGCAGATTTCAACAAGGACCTTGCAAAGAACACAGGATTATGGCTGTTTCTTCAGCAAATTAGAGCAATGGTAGTCAAAAAAATGGTGCACGCATTGAGGAACAAAACTGTCATATTTTTTCAGCTATCTTTGCCTGTTGTGTTCACAGCCCTGGCTCTTTCAATTGAAAAGTTTCAACCAACATCTAAAGATGAACCCCCTCTGAAACTTGATCTCAGTCCTTTTGGAAGAACGGTGGTGACTTATGGAGATAGAAACAATGGTAATGCCTTTCAAAACTCTTTAATCACGAAATACAAGAACAATCTACAAGGGCATGATGTTACATCCTGGGACTACACTAAATTTCAAAACGTTGATAACTTTTTCCTCTCACAAATCAACAGAATAGGGATTGGAACATTTAATCAGAAATACATCATTGGTGCAAATTTTTTGACCGACTCTTCCGTGGTGGATGGAATGACAAAGACAATTGTGCAAGTCCTATACAATGGACAGCCGCTCCATGCAGTAGCAGTTGCATTGGCTAAGACCATGGACAGTCTTCTAAAATACTATACAGATGAAAAGCACTCCATCTCAACAATCAATCACCCATTTCCTAAGAGAATTTCACAAGAGAACACTAATTACAATCAAAACCTATTCGTGGTTGACTTGACTGGATTTTTAGTTGGTCTTTTCCTTATTTTGGGAATGGCCTTCACTTTGTCTACCTTTATGATCTCTTTAATAAAGGAGAGAGCTAATGGATCGAAGCATCTCCAGATTGTTTGTGGAGTTGGATACATTCCATTCTGGTTTGGAAATTTCATCTGGGATTTTGTCAACTATCTGATACCAGTGTTTGCCATTTTGATAGTATTTGCGGCATTCCAGACTACAGCTTATGTTACCAACAACAACCTTGGAATCGTGTTCTTGGTACTTGTACTTTTTGGATGGAGTCAATTACCATTTGTCTACATGTTCAGCTTTGCGTTTAAAACTGCTGCCACTGGCATGGTGGTTGTTAGCATGGTCAACATTTTTTTAGGTAGGTACATAACTCTTATAAGTCTGATAAAATCAATGAAAGTATTGGCATTAAATGAATTTACAAGATTATGTCCACTGAAGGCGCGTGATTGCACAACTTCTAAAATAATATCAAACAATATTAAAATCTAAAATGGTCTACTGCAAGCCTTATTTTGTTTATTTCTTGAAATATCTCTTATATTCACAACATTCCACCTTTCTCAAACTTAAGCGGAATCTCCAATCTCTCCTCCATAAATGTTCTCTTATAAAGTAATATCCTATATACACTATCATAAATTGAATCCATCTACAAACACCATAGACCCTGATCTGCTTTACCCAAATCTTTTGGTGCAGTATGCAGCAGCAGGTCTGATTATTTGCTTGATGTTTAAGAGTGTATGTATGGAACAGGAATCGTTAAAAATATTTAATATCGAAAGTGTAATTATCCCCTCCTTTCTCCGTGTCATGTTACAATTATTCGGATCAAAATAGTACAGTTATATCAGATCCTGAAAACATTTTAGACTTATACTACATTTTCTCATGTATAAAATATATTGACCCAGATCTGTTGGGGTACTAGCGTTTCACTTTTCATACTAATTTTTACTAACACACAAATATCATATCGGTTAAATCTTCCTCAAATAAACTACCTATTTTTTGTCGGGATTGGTGCCAAACAACATGAAATTGACTATTAATACTTCTGCTTCTGCCGTCTAGCATGCACTCTGCAAAGATAGAGGTCTAACAAAATCCATACAAGAAGTTTGGAAGTTTCTAATTGAAAATGTGTTTCATCTTTACTAAAATTAAGGACTTCACTGGCTTTAAAGTTGGATTGTTTTGTTATGATGAGAATGGCCCTATCTTTGTTAGTGAAGCTGATTATCTGTCATTCTGGTTTGGACATTTCATATGGAATTCTGTCATCTACCTGATGCCAGTAATTGGCTTTCATTATAGTAAGAATGGCCTTCATTTTGTGTACCTTTATCATCTGTCTAATCATGGAAAGAGCTATTGAATTGAAGTAAAGTCTTATTGTTAGTGGAGTTGGTTACATGTTATTCTAGTTTTGAAATATCATCTGGGATTTTGGCAACTATCTGATGCCAGTGATTGCCATATTAATCGTATTTGCATCATTCCAGACTACGGGTTATATTACCAACAACAACCTTGGAATCGTGTTCTTGGTACTTATACTTTTTGGATGGAGTCAGTTACCATTTGTCTACATGTTCAACTTTGCACTTAAAACTGCTGCTACTGGAATAGTAGTTGTTAGCATGATCAACATTCTTCTAGGTAGGTAAATCAATTTTTTAAATAATTGGTGGGAAAGTTAATTTAAAGGATTATGGCCAGTCAAAAATGCTTGATTGCAGGATTAATAAAATTTGCAAAATTGACCCTATTTTGTTTGTTTCATTATATTTCCCCCAATATTCAAAAACATCCACCTTTTTAATTTGTGTAGAATCTCACATCCTCCTTGCTAAAGTTTCTTTTTGCGATCATTTTCTAAAGCAATTTCATATATACTTGTTCAAAGTTGAGTCATATTACAAAGAAACGTTGACTCTGACCTGCTATCACATATTGCAGCATCACTGTTGATTATTTTACTGATTACTAATAACAAACTGCATAAATCTGCATCTTCCAGCACAGTGTGCAGATCTGGTCCTCACAGTGCAGTTTGCAGTTGGAATCAACTTAGAAGCATGTATATATGACACATAAATGGTTATAAAGTATAACACCAAAATATTAAATGACCTCTCTATATTAAATGACCTCTCTTTTCACTGCATCCTGTGTGTGTGTGTGTGTGTGTGTGTGTGTGTGTGCATTGATTTAGATTTTTAATGTAGCTTTAACAATTTTTCAGTCATATCGCTATGATGTCTGCAGTGTGACAGTTTATAGTTGTGTCTAAGCACTGGGGCATTGTGCTGCAGACATGTGGTATGATGTCCCACCCAGTCACATTATATTGACACCAGGCCAAAGAGTCCTAACACTAACTTCATAATGCTGAGCACCATGCAAGGCAGCTGCTAAAACCATTTTCTAAAAGTCTTTGGTAGGACTCGGCCAGGGTTCGAACCCGTGACTTCCTACATCTGAGGCAGACGTTCTAACCACAAGGCCACTGGAGCAGTAGCTCTATGTTCTGTTATAAAGATAAAAATGTATCCATAGATTAGGGATTAGACTGATACATACTTCATTTGCTTAGTTATATTGGGCTGTGGACTTAGATCTGCTGCCTCATTAGTAGTTCACTTTCGATGCTAATTTTCACTAGCAAGCAAAAGCATGAGCATTATTTCTCCCATGTTAAGACTAAGGTGGCAGTCTATAATTATGCTGCCAGTAAACACAAAATTGACCATCTGCTACTTCCTACTAGGATTTTGCACTAGGATCACATTAGTGAAAATATCATTGATAAATTGGCCACCATTAATCACTGACTGAATGGAAACAAAGTGTCTCATATGATTAACCCCAAAGAATGCCCCCACCCCCATCTGAGTCAGAACTTAAGTGATCATGAATGTGTTAAAGCTAGAACAAATAATCATGTTTTTGCTTGTTCAAAACACAAATTGTGAGAAGGGCTTCTCAGCACATAAATATTTACACTGCATCGAGAAACAGATTAACTTTTGAAAATGTTGATAGGATAATGCTAACAAAAATGAAGGCTGGTTTATATAAAGATTTTCAAGGTAGTGGATAGACAGAAGGGAAAAGAGAAAGACACATTAAGAGTAAGACTTTAATAATTAATCTCCAGCTTTCAAGAATTTTTCAAAATGGTAGGAGGTACAAGTCGTATGTATCATGCACGCATTTCAACACTGATTATATCAGTATTTATTTAGCAAAATCAATGTTAAAGTACCTAGTCATTTTTGGATAAAATGAACCTAATGCTATGATACAGTACAATCCAAATTGAATGTCGTCCGCTGTGATGTCACAATGTCATGTGCTGTGATGTCACAATGAAAGCTACGCATACTGACAAACAATTTCATACTATCCTCAATTGTGATGATTCCATTCGACACACTCTTATTTTGACCTGAGGTTTGGTTTATGGCCACCATTGTAAAAGTTGATAGTGATAGATAATTTTCATCTGGAAGTTTTATGGTGACAGTTAAAGTGCAGATCATTCAATAATCAGGATTGAAAAGACTTTTGTTAAAGTAAATTAGTGTTAAATTTTAAAAACAAAACATTTTATATTTAATGTAAAATAAGTAAATATGTATACATGACCCATGTGACTTGTTCTATAGACTTATTATCACACAAAGTAGTAGAAATAATTGAATAAAGTTGATAACATGGAGGTGGTGTGGGCATTACACTACCCACAATTGCAGATATGGGTCTATACAGTTTACAGTATTGTTTATGTAATGTAAAAGGGTTATTTCATTTCATTTCATCACATATATTTCAATGACACTATCTTTTGAAAGTTTAACATCTCACTGCAACATTTTGTAGTAATAAGAAGTATAGTCATTGAAAAGTGATTCATGTTATTTTTCATTTTTACAGGTGCTGCTGCTTTGGTGGCAACATATGTTCTTAAATTCGTCAATAGTGATGTCAATGATATTGTCGAGTGGTGTTGCCTAGCCTTTATTCCTCTCTTTAATGTAGGACAATCCATCAAAGACATATATGTCAACCATGGTTACAGAGATTACTGTGATCAGAAATCATATGAGTCTTTGTGTCAAGGTATGTAATTCTTCTAGCTTATAGTTAGCCCTCTCTATATATTGTATAAATATTACACAGCCCTCTATATATCATATAAATATTACACAGCCTTCTCTATATATCATATAAATATTACACAGCCCTCTATATATATCATAAAAATATTACACAGCCCTCTCTATATATCATATAAATATTCAATAGCCATCTCTATATATCATATAAATATTACACACCTCTCTCTATATGTCATATAAATATTACACATCCCTCTCTATATATCATATAAATATTAAATAGCCCTCTCTGTATGTCATATAAATATCACACAGCCCTCTCTATATATCATATAAATATTACACAGCCTTCTCTATATGTCATATAAATATTACACAGCCCTCTCTATATGTCATATAAATATTACACAGCCCTCTCTATATATCATATAAATATTAGTAAGCCCTCTCTATATGTCATATTAATATTGCACAGCCCTCTCTATATGTCATATAAATATTACACAGCCCTTTCTATATGTCATATAAATATTAGTCAGCCCTCTCTATATGTCATATTAATATTTCAAAGGCCTCTCTCTATATAATATAAATATTCCACAGTCCTCTCTATATATCATATAAATATTACACAACACTGGTATTCTTTGCACCTTAACAGAAAATTAAGTAAAGTTTGATAAGGTGAAAAGAAAATTGTTATTAGCATCTGAGATCATGGTAAAGGATTGCATGGGTTTTTGTTGTCCACTTAGATGTCTGTTTGAGGGGAATACTTATATAGTTTTAAACTACATTTGTCATGTATAAGTTATTATGGATTGAAGAAAAAAAACATATTACATCTAGATTATTTGTATACTCAGCATAATTTAGGAGGAAATTAAATATTATCTATTCTTTATATACATCCTGGTATTAGGTGGAGATTTCAAGAGCTTTTACATGTTTTTTATGGAAAGGAGATTTATGGAAAAGTTTCTTTGTAATTATTTCAGATTCTTTTGACACATGAGATTCTTTGAAGTTTCTTTAACCAAGTTCAACATACAAAGAACTATGCAGAAACAGTCATACATTTTAAGCTGACTTTGACATGCCCAAGTGTTTGTGTTATTACAAGATTGTCTACCATATTTTCTGAAATTCAACAGATGTTACTGATTAACATCCTGGACAATGCAAATCACATCCCATCATTTTACACCACCTTGAATATATAAAAAGAAAAGCAGATCAGCACTACTTCATAATTGATATGCAATATCATGGAGATTACAGTAAATATTCCATCTTGAAACAGCGATGACACTGACTTTAAAACATTTGTCAACCAAAAAGTCATCAACCTCAATATTTTGTTGCCAATTTTCAAAAAATGTCACAATTTTCATAATGCATTTACTATGCATTTATGTCAACATCATCAGGATGAATGTAATATTGTCAACATAAGTGGGTGTGCTGCAAATAAATTTAAATTTTGCATAGAAGTGAAATTTATAAGAGATGACCTGTTGTCATTGACTAGGAATTACACAGAAAACCAAATGGAAATTTTGTTTAAATGAATACATCTACTCTGAAATATACTTATATTTTGACAACTTACATTTGTGTAGAACACTCCACAGTGTGTTGAATAATATACATGCATATGAAAAATCCATGAATTCGAGAATTTGATCACATGTTAGAAAATTCATGTATCAGTCAAATCTCATTAGAAAACACAACTAAAATGTATATATTTAAAATAGCAGTCCTCATTTGATTGATATCCCATTGTCAACAAAATCGTTTCACAAAACTATTCACCCTGACATTTATTATCCTAGTACATGTAGTATGTGGCTGTATAGTTGTTTATATGCTACATGTACATGTACTTTAAGTGGCCTAGATTTGGGTCAATTAAAGACAACTATCATAATTCCGAGAGTAACAAAGGGATGAGGCTTTTCACAGGAAATGAAAATGTGAACAAATTAAAAAGTTTTAACATTCTTGCGAGATGCCCCACCTTCATTTAACTCAATGACCAGATATCATTTGAAAATACTGGAACTTTAATTGGGGTTTTAAACTGCCATTGGTAGCCACTGTAAGAATGAACATTTTTGTTGCAAAGAGAGGAAACTTTCATGGCACAATAAATATATTCCAATTATTATGAAAAATGAATGCTTTTAAGTTTGTTGCCAGATTTCTGTGATTAAAGGTCTTTGGCTTGCTTTGATGAAGGTTCATGTATATTGAAGGCACCACTACAGGTGCTCTTTGAAGGACTGAACAAATTCCAGTTTGCTGATGCTGCATCAAAATCAAATAATTGTAAAACACTGACAGAGACACAATTTTTGTTTCATATGCTTGGTAGATATATAGAATGATCAAAAATATTACAGCACAGGGTACTAAGGCCGTACATCAGCATGATTATTTGGGTTATATTATAGCACAGGGTACTAAAGGCCGTACATCAGCATAAGTGGATCATGATATAACAATGCCATGTTAGGGTAGTTTGTCAATGTGAACAAAGGCTTTGTTTATGTAACAATAGATTCCAGTGCAAATTTATGTCCAAGTTTGTGGATTCCTGTCATGGTGCCTTTGAATTTGTCATTTTCAAACTCAAGACTGTATAAACAGTTTTTAACAACCAAAAATGTTGTCACCAAAAAATTGCCAAATGGCATGTTTTGCTGCCAATATGGAAAATAAATATCAATTTGCAACATTGGTGAAGCTGGGCAACACAATCCCTGTTGAAAGCTAATCAGCCACAACCCCCTACTTTACCGAAAAAAGGCTTATTAACCCTGAGACAGTACATATAGAGTAATTATATAAACTATTATCCCACATTTGTTTTAAAATCGACATGCTATTCCTAACATTTTAAGTTTTATATCGTGGAATCTTTTATTATAACTTAATTGAAATTTAGTTCCAATGGGTTTTCCTTGCAGGTAATCAATGAGAAAGAAACACAGTATGAATATTTTGTAATCAGTTTGGCTTTTTTCTCATTTACAGACTCATGTACTTGCGTAATTTGTTTCAAGTATCAGGACAGCTACCTGGCATGGGAATCACCAGGAATTGGCAGATTACTAATCTTTATGTTCCTTCAAGGATTCTTCTATTTTTCACTGGTGTTCCTCATTGATTCTGGACTGGTCGTCAGAATTATTTGCAGTGTCAGGAACTCTATTCCAGCCATAGTTGGTTTTCAGATTCTCGACAAGTTTAAAGGCACAGATAATGACGTGGAAGCAGAGAAGGAAAGAGTCAACAAGACTCCCCTTGCATCACTAATGCAGACAGACTCGTTGATAATAAAGGTAAAGTATCTATTAAATGTGCAGCCATTTACTTAATGAATAAAGTGCACTACATGCAAACTGAGTTGATCATCCCACACATATGTTGGTGCAAAATGGTGTAGGCCGAAGATGATGCTTTGTGAGAATAATTTTTACATGGTTCCCATACACAGAGATGATACCAAGACACATCAGAGTGCAAATCACACATGGATTTGACACATATGTATGTAAGGACAGCAATGATGTGTGATAACTCATGCAAATTAGTTTAGTTGTGTATATAAAAATGCACTGTGCACAGTTTAAAATTTTGATTTAACTGTTAAGATAAACTAATTCTGCAGTTCACACACTTTCCTCACAATTGTGCATGTGCAAACATTGGTCCAATTCTGGAAGGTGAGAATGTAGACAGACATCACTGGAAGAACATTACTGATTCTTTTCAACTTCAAATCAAGGCTGACAGTAATGTGCAAGGTGTATGTCAGTGAAAAAAGTAAAGGAAGTGAAGTTTCTCATTAAATGGAAGATTTTAATTTTAAAATGATGTCAGATGCGTGATTAGATGAGCTGTGAGAGAAGTAACAAAATCTGATGCAAAGTCTTAGTAATTTTGGATATTACAGTACATATTGTTACAATACAGTATAGATTGTTACAATACAGTATAGATTGTTACAATACAGTATACATTGTTACAATACAGTACATATTGTTATAATACAGTACATATTGTAACAATACAGTACATATTGTTACAATACAGTACTTATTGTTACAATACAGTACATATTGTAACAATACAGTATATATTGTTACAATACAGTATACATTGTTACAATACAGTACATATTGTTATAATACAGTACATATTGTTACAATACAGTAGTTATTGCTACAATACAGTACATATTGTTACAATATAATACTTATTACAATATAGCACATTTTGCTACAATACAGTACATATTGTTACAATACAGTACATATTTTTACAATACAACTCTAAAACATACAGGTATGCAGGGTATTATTTGCATTGCATTGTGGGAAAAATTCACCATTTTATGTTTGAAATTTATGTTTGAATTTTAGGATATCAACTATTACATACAGCGATGATTCGCCAGATAACTTGCATTTTAGAGTGGTTATATCCATGGGATAATGCCAATGGACATTTTCCCAACTTTTGATTGTGAAAGGGGTGAATCATACGAGGATTTTGTTTACAGTAGAGACCAAACAGAATGGAACATGAAAAAATAAAATATTTAAATGTTGGGTAAATAATGAAATATGACAATTACCCACCTCTACACCACTTTTTTTTCTACTCCCCAATTTGTTGATGACAAGATGGGGAGGTCCCCGGGTTCAGAGAAAATCTTGGCAGCACCCTGAGGTTATATGGATTAATTCCTCTGGCTTCATGATGCCTGTAACACATAGAGTATAGCAAACACCATGGGTGTCTACAGTAACATAATTGTGACACTTTCAAAGTTCAAGATTGAAATTTGATAATTATGAGATCTGAGTAAATTAGGAGATTTGAGTAAATTATGTGAGATTTTTTCAGAGGTTATCCACTTGCACTGAAGCAAAATGTAAACAAAATTAATTATCCTTTAGGTTCACTCTGACACTATTTTAGTAAGTTGCATTAAATACAAATGTATGAATAATATGCACATAATCATGAATGTGCATGCAGTCACATACTCTAAATGAAATCCAACTGAAAATAACATAGAATCTCATCAGCCATTAAATGTCGTATTCCATGAGAAATTGATATGAATGGGCCATGAGGTTATCCAGTGCAAAGAGAAGAACATCATAAAATAGATGAATCATTGAACCCTTCCACATGTCAGTCAAGTGTAAACAGATTTTTGTAATATCAGCCAAAGCTGAACATGGATTGCCTAGTTTGTCAGAGCAGCTTGGAACATTCATGCTGGTCATTTCATAACATGTACAGTTTCCAACAGTAACATAGGTATTTTTAAAATTTCCAATCAAAATTTAATGGAGATGTAACTGTGTATAATTTAATGACAATTCAATTTACTTTCAATGGAAGTTCTTAGCTAAAATAGCCTTGCTAATGGACAGGGAGAGCTAACTCAAGATCTGCTATGGTGATCCATCAATTTTGACATGCATATCTAACTTGTAACACTTAATTCAATGATGCCATATTATGAACTCATTCTCACCTGTATCTGTCATATTCGTTTTCAATTAGCAATATATATATATAATCCTGTATCTTACTGGCTGAGTTTGCTACCTGTCTAAAACTGAATTTCTAGTCCAGGTCAGGTTATATAAGTGAGATCTGTGCATATAAATGAGATGAGCATTTGTCAGATTGGCTGAGCTTATTTTCCCACTCCACACTTACCTGATTTAGTGTATATTCCCTTAAATCTTAAAGACCTTTGATGAGTTTGAACATGAATACAATATTATGACTTTTAAAATGGTAAAATTTTCATGTTGGTAGGCAGTTTACACAGGGTTGTGTTCTTACATGAGTTTGAACATGAATACAATATTATGACTTTTAAAATGGTAAAATTTTCATGTTGGTAGGCAGTTTACACAGGGTTGTGTTCTTACATGAGTTTGAACATGAATACAATATTATGACTTTTAAAATGGTAAAGTTTTCATGTTGGTAGGCAGTTTACACAGGGTTGTGTTCTTACAATACTTACAATTCTTACAATAAGTTTGCAAATGGTCAACTGTTAACTAATGTAAGACCGGTGACATCACGCTAATGATTGGTCTCTTGATATTAGCTTTTCTGTTTCCTTCCTGGCTAATAGGAGTCTCTAATCGTGACATAATTCACAAGATTTTGTTTTGTTTAGAGTACATTCTGTCCAGGTTTTATTTTTAATAAATCTGTTTTTTTGAGCTACACATAATGCATAAGTACATCTCTTAATGTTAATCTGTTTTGCACACTAAGTATATAAAGTACTGCAGAGAAAGCAGTGTTTTCACATGATTTATTATTTTGCACATTAAAGGTCATTTTTCATCATACCATACGCTACATATGGTGGCCAATATGGTTGATTGCGGAAGAACCAGTGAAAAGGACCACCAATCCACAAGAAGCTACTGGCAATCTTTCCCACAGTATGTAAGCTGAGACTCAATTCAATGCAGACAAAGGTGAAATGTATGTAATGTGTAATGGCCAGTATCTCAAATCATTCAGCCTCCTGCGGCCCTGTTTTTACAATAAAGAAAGACTTGCTATGTGCTGTCATTATACCATGATGCATGCTGTCTACATGTTCAATGGGAAATGGGCAAAGTGTTTACTTATACAGTTTGTGCATGAGAATCTTAATTGCTTTTACAATAAACATTTTCTGTCTAATTTAGAAGGTGACAAAGTACTACGGGAATTTTCGAGCTGTGAATGACATCAGCATGGGTATCCCTGCAGATGAATGCTTTGGCTTGCTTGGGCAAAATGGAGCAGGGAAAACTACAACCTTCAAAATTTTGACTGGAGAGGAGAGGTCATCAGTTGGAGAGGCTTATCTGCAGAATTGTTCCATCAATGATAACACTAAAGAGGTAGGGCTGTAATACCCCATGTGGTTATATTTATATTGACAGGTAGGGCTGTAATACCCCATGTGGTTATATTTATATTGACATGTAGGGCTGTAATACCCCATGTGGTTATATTTATATTGACATGTAGGGCTGTAATACCCCATGTGGTTATATTTATATTGACAGGTAGTGCTGTAATACCCCATGTGGTTATATTTATATTGACAGGTAGGGCTGTAATACCCCATGTGGTTATATTTATATTGACAGGTAGTGCTGTAATACCCCATGTGGTTATATTTATATTGACATGTAGGGCTGTAATACTCCATGTGGTTATATTTATATTAACATGTAGGGTTATAATAGCCCATGTGGTTATATTTGTATTGACAGGTAGGGCTGTAATACGCCATGTAGTTATATTTATATTTTACAGATAGGGCTGTAATACCCCATGTGGTTATATTTATATTGAAAGGTAGTGATGGAATACCCCATGTGGTTATATTTATATTGACAGGTAGGGCTGTAATACCCTATGTGGTTATATTTATTTTGAAAGGTAGGACTGTAATACCCCATGTGGTTATATTTATATTGACAGGTAGTGCTGTAATACCCCATGTGGTTATATCTATACTCACTATTATAAGTCCTGCATATCAGAACCTCTGCTGTTCACTTAAAACGATAAGGAAAATGAAAAACATAGACCCAGATCTGCTGCATACATATACATTCATACAGTTTCTGTCACTGAAAATCCTAAAATCCTTCAGTGTAGTTGTTAATTTTGCATTTTGGTCACAGATATTCAGATATGAGTATGTAAGTAGTATTGTATGCTCATCTTTTTTCTCCGTTAACTTTACATTGTCAGAATCGTGCAATATTCACTGATATTAAACACCTTCATATTTTATCCCATGTGCAAAGGAACTATTTTCTAACGTAAACATTTTTTTTATGAATGAACTAAAGCATATATTTCATAGACGGCCACATACCAGCAAATGTTTCATACATACGAACTGCTTTGGCACATTCTGCGTTTACTTTTTTGATACAATGTTTCAAATTTAACGATATATTGATGCTATACAGGTTCCTCACAATAAAATACAAGTTATACACATAAACTGTCTTCTTTAGCTGTTAATAAAAATGGCCAAAAATATACTTACAATTTTACATCCTGAATTTCCTCAAAAAATATATTTTCGTAGGTCTGTAAATCTGAATTACATGAGCCATTTCATGGGTTCTCAAGGTTGATTACACATTTTGAAATTGTACTGTAATTTCAAGTATATTCCAAGTGTAGCTACATCCTCCTTACTGCACTCAAAATGAAATAAAATTAAATTCCACAGCGTGTTTTCGATAATTGCAATGGAAAGGCTTCATAATTTTCCCACATTGTGATCTTAATCATTCAATGACAGAAAAGAAACACGCATGCAGATGTCAACACAATTCAAAACATTAAATTGGCAGAGGCTGCTGGAAAATGATTCAAGTCACTTCATGTAGATAAATCCAGACCATAATCAAAAGATTGCGTTGAATGGACAAATATACCAAAAGCTATTCATTCCAGATAAAATGGAAAAGTTGTTGCAATGCGTATTCATCAACAATATTACTCCAAATTTCAATTTTAAGTAGAGCAAGAACCATTTTCTTTTGAAACTTATGTCTAGCACGCGACCAACTTCATATTTATCTGGGCGGAGTTATGCGCTCATTAATAATGTTGTGTAATGATCCATCAACGCTTATATATTTAGTTCGGAATATGGCGTTCATATAGTTACTTTGTTTCTTTCAGTGTATTTTTGTTTATATATTTAAGCCTTGGGAAGAATAAAAAATGAGCATATAATAAAAAGGTTACTGTATTTGTATAGGAAAATATGAACTCGTTTTGTCGGAAGGATATACTGCACTCCCAAGGCCATCCGAAAAACTTGTTCATATTTTCCCATACAAATTCAGTAACCTATAATTATTGTGTGTATGAAAAAGCTGAGCCACCTAATTGTCTTTTGCAAGTCGAGAGTCTCCATTTATCTGATAGATTTAAAGTGCAGCTATGAACTGAGTGTAAGCCAAATGCTATTCCAGCGTGGTCTTGTGAATTACACAGAAGCAGAATGCTAGTCCAGTATGGTTTTTTGGATTACACATGAGCAGAATGCTAATCCAGTATGGTTTGGTGGATTACACAGAAGCAAAATGCTAGTCCAGTATGATTTTGTGGATTACACATGATTAAAAATGCTAATCCAGTATGGTTTTGTGGATTACACATAAGCAGAATGCTAATCCATTATGGTGTGGATTACACATAAGCAGAATGCTAATCCAGTATGGTGTGGATTACACATGAGCAGAATGCTAATCCAGTATGGTGTGGATTACACATAAGCAGAATGCTAGTCCAGTATGGTTTTGTGGATTAAACATGAGCAGAATGCTAATCCATTATGGTGTGGATTGCACATGAGCAGAATGCTAATCCAGAATGGTGTGGATTACAAATAAGCAGAAGGCTAATCCAGTGTGGTTTTGTGGATTACATGAAAGAATAATGCTAATCTAGTGTGGTATTGGGACCTACATGTAAGCAGAATGCTAATCTAGTGTGGTATTGGGACCTACATGTAAGCAGAATGCTAATCTAGTGTGGTATTGGGACCTACATGTAAGCAGAATGCTAATCTAGTGTGGTATTGGGACCTACATGTAAGCAGAATGCTAATCTAGTGTGGTATTGGGACCTACATGTAAGCAGAATGCTAATCTAGTGTGGTATTGGGACCTACATGTAAGCAGAATGCTAATCTAGTGTGGTATTGGGACCTACATGTAAGCAGAATGCTAATCTAGTGTGGTATTGGGACCTACATGTAAGCAGAATGCTAATCTAGTGTGGTATTGGGACCTACATGTAAGCAGAATGCTAATCTAGTGTGGTATTGGGACCTACATGTAAGCAGAATGCTAATCTAGTGTGGTATTGGGACCTACATGTAAGCAGAATGCTAATCTAGTGTGGTATTGGGACCTACATGTAAGCAGAATGCTAATCTAGTGTGGTATTGGGACCTACATGTAAGCAGAATGCTAATCTAGTGTGGTATTGGGACCTACATGTAAGCAGAATGCTAATCTAGTGTGGTATTGGGACCTACATGTAAGCAGAATGCTAATCTAGTGTGGTATTGGGACCTACATGTAAGCAGAATGCTAATCTAGTGTGGTATTGGGACCTACATGTAAGCAGAATGCTAATCTAGTGTGGTATTGGGACCTACATGTAAGCAGAATGCTAATCTAGTGTGGTATTGGGACCTACATGTAAGCAGAATGCTAATCTAGTGTGGTATTGGGACCTACATGTAAGCAGAATGCTAATCTAGTGTGGTATTGGGACCTACATGTAAGCAGAATGCTAATCTAGTGTGGTATTGGGACCTACATGTAAGCAGAATGCTAATCTAGTGTGGTATTGGGACCTACATGTAAGCAGAATGCTAATCTAGTGTGGTATTGGGACCTACATGTAAGCAGAATGCTAATCTAGTGTGGTATTGGGACCTACATGTAAGCAGAATGCTAATCTAGTGTGGTATTGGGACCTACATGTAAGCAGAATGCTAATCTAGTGTGGTATTGGGACCTACATGTAAGCAGAATGCTAATCTAGTGTGGTATTGGGACCTACATGTAAGCAGAATGCTAATCTAGTGTGGTATTGGGACCTACATGTAAGCAGAATGCTAATCTAGTGTGGTATTGGGACCTACATGTAAGCAGAATGCTAATCTAGTGTGGTATTGGGACCTACATGTAAGCAGAATGCTAATCTAGTGTGGTATTGGGACCTACATGTAAGCAGAATGCTAATCTAGTGTGGTATTGGGACCTACATGTAAGCAGAATGCTAATCTAGTGTGGTATTGGGACCTACATGTAAGCAGAATGCTAATCTAGTGTGGTATTGGGACCTACATGTAAGCAGAATGCTAATCTAGTGTGGTATTGGGACCTACATGTAAGCAGAATGCTAATCTAGTGTGGTCTTATAGATTTCATAGAAGTAGAATGCTGTCCCAATACTGTATGTTCTTGTGGAGTTTCAGCAGGTATCACTAGAAATAAGGAAGAGAAAAATTTCTGGTATGGAGTTTTATGGATGCTAACATGTGGGCGGAGTATAACTTTATTGATAATATCACTGCAGTAAATATACAGTAGCTCTGTACTAGTTTGTTTTGTTTGTAAGAGATGAACACCAAATTGTATAGTAAACTATGTATTTCAATAAAAGAATATTGAACAAAGTATAAAATTTGTATAATTTATATTTATTTGCTAATTAAAAAATTTAAAAGATGAAATAGTCATTTCACAATAATGTGTCTGCAATGTTTATATTGCAAACATTACAAAAACCAAAAGTAGCTCCAGAATTTATCAATGTGTAAAAATTCCAGATCAGTACCACATGACCATTTACATCCAATCAAAATTTAGAAAATCAATTTCATTAAATAAAATTGGAATTATAATGTGCTGAAATGATGAGATTTAAATTTTCTCAAAATGGAATTAACTGTAGGGACATCCATCAAAAGGCTCAATTCTGTAAACCATTCTAACTGAAATCTCAACTGTTCTTTATATATATATATATATATATATATATATGTGTGCATTCTATAGCCCGTAAAGATGTTAGATGCTCAATATATATAAATTGGTAAATTTAGAAGTGCTAAATTTAAATTTTAATTTAATAGATGATACTGTAAAGATGTATTTACAAAAATACACTTGAAATGTATTTTAGAGTTTGGCAGCAAATCTTTAAACATTTCACTCTTGCAGGCCCAAACAGGTTCTCTTGTCCCAAAAGTTTAAGTGTGCAAGGGTTATTAATAATTGTCAAATTCTTTACAAATTCATGCAAACAATCCACGTAAGCCATGTGACATAAGCTGTTTTATTTTATCATCTCTGAATTGCCAGGAATAAAATGGCATAGAATTAATATTAGGAAAGTCTATCTTATCAAAATATTAGGAAGGCCTATCACATTAAAACATTAGGAAAGCCTATCACATTAAAACATTATAAAGGCCTCTAACATTAAAACATTAAGAAGGCCTATCACACTAAAACATTAGGAAAGCCTATCACATTAAAACATTAGGAAGGCCTAACACATTAAAACATTAGGAAAACCTATCACATTAAAAAATTATAAAGGTCTTTAACATTAAAACATTAAGAAGGCCTATCACATTAAAACATTAGGAAAGCCTATCACATTAAAAAATTATAAAGGCCTAACACATTAAAACATTAAGAAAGCCTATCACATTAAAACATTAGGAAGGCCTAACACATTAAAACATTAGGAAAGCCTATCACATTAAAAAATTATAAAGGCCTTTGACATTAAAACATTAAGAAGGCCTATCACATTAAAACATTAGGAAAGCCTATTACATTAAAACATTAGGAAGGCTTATCACAATAAAACATTATGAAGGCCTATCACATTAAAACATTAGGAAGGCCTATCACATTAAAACATTAGAAAGGCCTATCACATTAAAATATCAGAAAGGCCTATCAAATTAAAAAATTGGCAAAGCCTAAAAAATTAAAACATTATGAATATAATGTATATATATATATATATATATATATATATATATATATATATATATATATATATATATATATATATATATATATATATAATAGTAACCTGATCTATGGAATATATTGTTATGTTTAAAACTCCTTGTTATATAAAATTAGGTTAAAGTTATTTCAAAATATTTTCACACATGACAAATAAAGTTTTATTTTATTGTGCAACAATAATCATATGGAAAATGTTTTTATTTATTTTAAAAGACTATTTTAAAATGTGAAATTCTGACTTTAAATACATGAAATTCTTTGTAACATTTGTGAAAATGCAATTGTATATGCATGAAAAAAGTATTTTATTTTACTTATTAAAAAGTAAAATTTATATCCTGTATATATATATATATATATATATATATATATATATATATATATATATATATATATATATATATATATATATATATATATATTGTTTTTTTTACATATGTCAAACGGTATTTCCGCATATGATGAGAAAATAGGAATTAATTTAGTCCCTGAAAACATTGTCTTCTTTTAATTTGTCTGTTGTATTAATACATTCTAGGTTCACAAGAAACTCGGTTACTGTCCCCAGTTTCATGGTCTGGTAGATCAGATGACAGGCCGTGAGACTCTAACGATGTATGGCCGCCTGAGAGGAATCTCCGAAGGTCAAATCAGTAATGTTGTAAAGGAGCTGATCGATGTGTTGATGCTTAGAGAACACACAGACAAGCAGACTGCCTTTTATAGGTATTATAATGTAACACTGCCAGTAAAGTTACGTAAATTAAATGATTATACTGTTGCATTTAAATTGGTACCAGGAGATGGCAGTTTCAAGACAAATCTCAGAATAGTGAGATTACTCAAAGAATTCATCTGAAAAGGTTACAAAATTCTAAATTACATTGGTTTATTGAAAGTATGTTCTCTTGATCTGATGTATAGCCCATACAACAAGTTCATTTTCTTATCTGGTTTCCTAACATTTTGTTCCAATTTGTTCAAACAATTGTGCCATCTCACATAGCTTTTCAACCATCCAGATACTGTATTGGCTATTTTATTGTTATTGTTGTTGTTTAGGAGCTTAACGCCAATTTTCAGCACACAATAGGCTATACATGGCGGCCAGTATTAATGGTTGAGGAAGAAACTGGGAAATCCACGTAAAGAACAATTGACCCACGAGAAGCTATTTTTTGAGTGTCAAGGAATTTTTCTGTGGTTCCAAGGGAAATCATTGGAAATGCCCCAAATAAGCAATGTTATACAATTAAGATGAAGTTATATATTCATACGTGGATATATAAAGTATGTGGTAAAAAAGCAACAGATTATCAAACACCCTCCCACCCCTACCTCTCCACTTACATATGCATGCACTTTCATAATCACAAGTACATAGGCATTATGTAAAGAAATAGAAAAGTATCTTTTGCTACAGTTTGGACTATGGAATACAGATATACTACGGAGTACAATTAGCTAGTAGTTGCTGATCTTCCCACTCTCAATAGTTCCCTGAAGATCTTGTTCAGTATTTCTGATCATTCAAAATGCTATTTTTGCATCTGCTGCAATGCAGGATGGTGTTGCTATGTTAATGGAAGTCCCAGAATGACTAATGTCAATATGGTATTTGCATCGTGTAAGAAATATGAAGTGTTCACTTTTGCAACTATGAATGATAAAGGTAAATGACATCAAGCAGAAGTTCTAAAATTTAGTTTTGCTTGGTTTTGTTCACTTTAGAGATGGCTTATCCTTCCCTGTGTTTCAATATTTTCCCCATAACAAAATTGACCACACTTGTGCACAGCACCTAGCTTGAACATTCCAACTACCGAAATAATCATGTTTATAGCTTGAAAATTCCAACAACTGAAATAATCATGTTTATAATGGAATAAAATCCACTCAAGCTAGCCAATAAACTCTTTACAAAGATCACATAAAATCTTCATTCAAGGCAATAACTTGTTTCTACAACATGTATTTCCAAGTAACTGAACTTCCATATTAAATTAGATTGTTGTTTTTTTGTGCACTTGTGCAAAATTAGCCTAATGCATTGTGCAGAAGGATAATCAGGCACAAAATGACTTTGGCTATTCATCGTCCTTTTACTAGTCTGTGGAATGGTGGTTCCTCTAATTTACAACTTTTATCTTTTAGCAGTTAATTGTGTAAACTGGCCTTGAGCATTAGGTATGAAGCCTTGCAGATCATTGAAACTTCTATCTTAAGATTCTGGGCATATATGACAATAAAGGTCTCTTTTTCACAAGATTTTACCAGATATCAAGTTTTATGAACAAAACCATTTAAGGTGGTTAATGTGAGTACAGAAACTCATTTTTTGTGTGAAATTTCATGTTCTGTCAAGTTTGTTTATTATATTCTGTGAATTTAATATTATGTTTCTGTTATTGTCTTTTCCTTGGGAACTGTCTTGCTGTATTGTTGTATGATAGGTTTTTATTATCAACTATGTTACCAGACAATGCTATAGGTGAAAATACCTCAATGAAAAATACAATAGTAGATTTGTTTTGTATTTCACAAAATGTAATGTGACATATGATGTCAATACATTGCATTGGTACTCAATTCAAAATGTAATGTGACATATGATGTCAATACATTGCATTGGTACTCAATTCAAAATGTAATGTGACATATGATGTCAATACATTGCATCGGTACTCAATTCAAAATGTAATGTGACATATGATGTCAATACATTGCATTGGTACTCAATTCAAAATGTAATGTGACATATGATGTCAATACATTGCATTGGTACTCAATTCAAAATGTAATGTGACATATGATGTCAATACATTGCATTGGTACTCAATTCAAAATGTAATGTGACATGATGTCAATACATTGCATTGGTACTCAATTCAAAATGTAATGTGACATATAATGTCAATACATTGCATTGGTACTCAATTTCATTATTACTGTGGTAGCTTATGTTGGATAAAGTATCTTATAGTCAATGGAAAAGTATGCAGATTCATTTGATAATCTTGGGCTACATGTTTAGTTTCGGTTATCCTGGTCTATATGATTATTTGGGTAATCTTGGGCTTTATGATTACTGGGGTAATCTTTATGTTCTCTATACAACACAAGGAAACATTTCCCTTTTCAGTGGTGGAAACAAGAGGAAATTGAGTATAGCTATTGCTCTGATTGGAGATCCACAATTTATACTCCTGGATGAACCCACTACTGGAGTAGATCCTAGTGCCAGGAGACAGATCTGGAATGTCCTCTCCCAAATCCGGGCTAGTGGACGCACCATTATTCTCACCTCTCACAGGTAGGACTTAATTGGAATATTTGTGCAGGAAATCTTCTAGAGTAATTGGAATTGGGGACAAGCCTTATTTTATGGGGTAAATTTTAGTCAAATGGGATACTGGGATACACTGCTGAAATATTAGATTTTGTTTAATTTTAAATATCAAATTTTAGAAATGGAGCCATTTGGCTGCAATTAAAACCATTAGGGCTTATTGAAAAACATTTTTAGGGCTAGGGTTTAAAGTTTGTAAGTGCATATTCAGTGGTTCATTATATGTTGTTTTTCACCGTCTGTTATCCAGTCTCCCTCATCAGTTTGCAATTGTTAATGCTGCTCCACCTATCAACTTTAAGGAATGTCTGGAATCTCAGTACACTGTCTCATGTTGAGTTTTGGATGGTCATATATGAAGATGGTGCCCATTAAACATCAAAGTCCTGCCATGATGGCCATTGTGAGGATCATCTTAATGTTATGTGGAATTTCATGTAGTTTGCTTTAAATAAGAATGGTGACAAATGGTCTCCAACATTGCCATGAGAGCAACTATAGAGAACATTGTATTGTTGATGGCCTTTGCCCACACTTTGTATTTAGTTGCCCAGACCTTTATGTTTAGTTGCCCAGACTTTGTATTTAGTTGCCCAGACTTTGTATTTAGTTGTCCAGACTTTGTATTTAGTTGCTCAGAACTTTGTATTTAGTTGCCCAGACCTTTGTGTTTAGTTGTCCATACCTTTGTATTTAGTTGCCCAGGCCTTTGTATTTAGTTTTCCAGACTTTGTTTTTAATTGCTCAGACATTTGTGTTTAGTTGCCCAGACCTTTGTGTTTAGTTGCCTAGACTTTTGTATTTAGTTGCATTGCATCACACAAGTTAATAAGCAACACTTAGATGTTCATGTCATGGTTAAAAGTCATTATGTACAAATATAATAATGGGTTATGCCACATGTTAAAACAAGCAATTATGAAAATTTTTTCAAACCTGTTTGTACACTTTATATGGATTATTTCAAATGAGTGCCTTTTCAGATGTTATATTTTGGGCTTCTGAAGGATACTGGTTTGTGAAACTGTACCTTGAGGTGGGAACATCATGACAGTGTCAGTAATGAATTTAGTAATCTGTGACATCAGGTTTAATGTTTATGTTCATGATTAGGATTCTTGTACTGCACTTGTGTCATAAAGACATGTTAACACAAGCATGTTTGCAAGAAAATATTCTTTTATACTTATGTCAAGAATTTTCTATAATTTCATTTTTCAGCAGTTATAAGAAATGACAAGAATGTGAAATTTAGTTCTGCAGTCCCTTTTGGGGGACTCTTGTTTCCTTTCATCAGATCATGCTTTCAGTTATATGCAGAAAGTATTTAAGTAATTTTTAATCAAATAATATTTGCTTAGTAAGTTAGAATTATTGCAACTTGCAATGCTGTATAGAAGGTTTGTGAACCAGGTTGTAAATATAATGACAGATCAATTAAAGACATGAAGTATGTGTCATTTTTATGTTGAGATCATGGCCAGAAGACCACTGGTATTATACAGTGAAATCAATTTATTAAAGACTCTCTTGAGCACTGAATATTGTCCTTTATGAGCAGGTAGTCTTCATATGGAGGGCAAATATGATGGTTAAATCAACAACAGGAGTTAATACTTATTTTATTCATTGGTGACCTTGAATTGGAGGTATGTCCATAGACATTTAATAACATGATGTTGAAGAAAAACAAAAGTCCAATTTGTCTTCTTCTATCAATGTTGCAAAAGTCCCCTCAACAGCAGCAGTTCAGTAGTTAGCACCCAGTGTTCCTACCATCGGGTCAGTAGTTAGCACCCAGATTTCCTACCATCGGGTCAGTAGTTAGTACCCAAATTACATACCATTGCATCAGTAGTTAGCACCCACTTTTGCTGTCATCGGGTCCGTAGTTAACACCCTGTGTTCCTACCATCAGGTCAGTAGTTAGAACCCAGTTTTCCTACCATTGCATCAGTAGTTGGCACCCAGTTTTCCTACCATCGGGTCAGTAGTTAGCACCCAGTTTTCATACCATTGGGACAGTATTTAGCACCCAATTTTTCTACCATATGATCAGTAGTTAGCACCCAGTTTTGTTACCATCGGGTCAGTACTTAGCACCCAGTTTCTTATCATCGAGTCAGAAGTTCGCACCCAGTTTTGCTTCCATCGGATCAGTAGTTAGCACCCAGTTTTGCTGCCATCGGGTCATTATTTAGCACCCACATTTCCTACCATCGGGCCAGTAGTTAGCAGCCAGTTTTGCTGCCATCGGATTAGTAATTAGCACCCAGTTTCGTAACATCGGGTCAGTAGGTGGCCCCCAGTTTTCCTACCATCTGATCAGTAGTTAGCATCCAGTTTTGCTGCCATCAGATCAATAGTTAGCACCCATTCTACCTACCATTGCATCAGTAGTTAGCACCCAGTTTTCCTACCATCTGGTCAGTAGTTAGCACCCAGTTATGCTGCCATTGGGTCAGTAGTTAGCACTAAGTTTTCCTACCATTGGGTTAGTAGTTAGTACCCAGTTTTCCTACCACCAGGCCACTAGTTAACACCTAGTTTTCTTACCATCAGATCAGTAGTTAGCACCCAGTTTTTCTACCATCAGGTCATTAGTTAGCACCCAGTTTTGCTACCATTGGGTCAGTAGCTAGCACCCAGTTTTCCTACCTTCTAATCAGTAGTTAGCACCTAGTTTTCCTACCATCAGGTTAGTAGTTAGCATCCAGTTTTGCTACACATGATCAGTAGTTAGCACCCAGTTTTGCTGCCATCGGGTAAGTAGTTAGCAGCCAGTTTTCCTATCATCGGGTCAGTAGTTATCACCCAGATTTGCTATCATCGGATCAGTAGTTAACACCTAGTTTTGCTCTCATCGGGTCATTAGTTATCACCCTATTTTCTTACCCAGTTTTGCTACAATCGAGTCAGTAGTTAGCACCTAGTTTTCCTACCATTGGGTCAGTAGTTAGCACCCATCTTTGCAACTTTCATGTCAGTAGTTAGCACCCAGTTTTCCTACCATCAGGTCTGTAGTTAGCACCCATTTTTCCTACCATCGGGTCCTTTGTTATCACTCAGTTTTCCATCCATGAGATCAGCCTGGATCGACTACTGTGATATCATATTTTGCCATCTGCTTTTCTTAGCCTGACCTTAAATTTGTTTTGACTACATGTATAAAACTTTGCAAAAACATACTTGAAAATATCACTGTAATGGGATGTTTTGTAAAAAATACCTTTTCATTTATGAACCACATTCGGTGAATCTCAACCTCGTGGCTGATATTGAGACAGTTAGTAAAGACTTTTTGTGGTGATAATGTGTACCAAATTAACTAACCATCAGAGTGATCACAAATTAAATAGTTGAGTTAATCTAGAGATGAATTAACAAGGATCAATTTAGTCCTGGTAGTGTTCATATTCTACACATGATTGTGTGTATTCATATTCTACACATGATTGTGTGTATTCATATTCTACACATGATTGTGTGTATTCATATTCTACACATGATTGTGTGTATTCATATTCTACACATGATTGTGTGTATTCATATTCTACACATGATTGTGTGTATTCATATTCTACACATGAATGTGTGTATTCATATTCTACACATGATTGTGTATTCATATTCTAGACATGATTGTGTGTATTCATATTCTACACATGATTGTGTGTATTCATATTCTACACATGATTGTTTGTATTCATATTCTACACATGATTGTGTGTGTATTCTATACATGATTGTGTGTGTATTTTACACATGATTGTGTGTTTATTCTGCACATAATTGGGTGTGTATTCTACACATGATTGTGTGTGTATTCTACACATGATTGTGTGTAAATTCTACAAATGATTGTGTGTGTATTCTACACATGATTGTGTGTGTATTTTGCACAAGATTGTGTATTTAGCACATGATTGCATGCATATTCTACATGTAATTGTGTGTGTATTCCACACAAGATGTTTGCTTATTCTGCATATGATTGTATGCATATTGTCTACATGTCTATATGCATATTTCACACAATCTGCAGCTTATTGACTTCTTATAACAAGTATCCCAAGGGACAGTTCCTGTTTTCCATTATAGCACATGGTCGGAACTGGAAAAGAAATGAGATGTATCAGACAGTGCATTATTTTGGGAGTATCGCATGGATGCTGTTCATGCATTGCTTGGTACACTGTTTTGTTTGTATTATGTATGTATTACAGTTACTTATTAGCTTCAAATATCAGTTGAGTAGAACCCAGTCTTGTCTATGCATTTAGAATGTTACCAAAATGTTTTGCAAATTTTTTCAGTATGGAGGAATGTGAGGCCCTTTGCACTAAGATTGTCATCATGGTCAATGCAGAGTTTGTCTGCTTTGGTAGTACCCAGCATCTGAAGACAAAATTTGGTCAGGGATTCTCTCTTCTCTGTCGAATGAAGATGACTACAGAAGGTGAACCAGTCCCAATGAAGCCTTTGGTCGATTTCATACAGCAAAATTTCCCATCAGCCCATGTCTTTGATGACAAGCAAGGGTACATCCATTTCCAGATTCCAGATCAGCAGACTCGACTGGGACATATCTTTGCTCATATGGAAGAATCTAAGGAATTGTTTGGTGTAGATGATTACTCAGTGCATCAAACCAGTCTGGAACAGATATTCCTAGCCTTCACACGAAATCAAATTCCTCCAGTCAAGGAAAAACAAGGATTCTGGAAGCGCTTCAAATGTCCATGTTGTACATAAGTTAAAATAACTTTTAAGATGTTAATTTTATAATGTATTGACCTTTTGGCAAAAGCATATGAGCATTTAGACAAAAGTCATATGATTGAAGCATTTGTTGTTGGATCAGTAGCTCAGTCAACATCAGTAAATACCAGTAAAGATAAAGCTTAGTGTCTGCACATATAGGTACTTAGTAACAGTCTAATCAATTTGGTCATTGTAAATCTCCAGAATAGTGTATCTTAGGAATTTATAACATGAGAAAAAATGAATGAAAAGACCTTTAATTTAGCCAATTAGTGTCAAGAATCTGCTTGAAAATATATATTCCATATAGTTATTACTGAATTCAGAATTAAGTTGAATGTAAACTAGAAAATGTTTCCTTAAAAATAAATTTTGCATTGATTTTTCTGAGTCATCCTGAAATTTGTAGCTACATGTTTTCAAATTAAAATATATTGTTTTCCCTTTAATTTTGCCTATAAAAAATGAATTTAATCTTGCTTGAATGGCAGTCATACTGAATAACAGTCATACCAAATAGCAGTCATACTAAATAGCAGTTGTACCAAATAGCAGTCATACTGAATAGCAGTCATACTGAATAGCAGTCATACTGAATAGCAGTCATACTTAATAGCAGTCATACTAAATATCAGTCATACTGAATAGCAGTCATACTGAATAGCAGTCATACTTAATAGCAGTCAGACTGAATAGCAGTCAGACTGAATAGCAGTCATACAAAATATCAGTCATACTGAATAGCAGTCATACAAAATAGCAGTGATGCTAAATAGCAGTCATACTGAATAGCAGTCATACTGAATAGTAGTCATACTGAATAGCAGTCATACTGAATAACAGTCATACTGAATAGCAGACTGAATAGCAGTCATACTGAATAGCAGTCATACTATGTTAACTGGGTCAGAAATGAAACTACTTGCATTTATCCAATGTTTGCATAGCTGCCAACCCTCATGATTTTGACATGAATTTCATTACTTTTTCAGCAATTCCTGGATTCATGCCACATGCAAAATGATCATAAATCCCCCAATTCTCAATTATTTTAAATCTTTAATAAAATAACTGATTTCTTGTTAAGTGCTAGTATGATATCAGCAGTTTCCAAAACAGTCTGGTATTGCTGGTTGCAATAATAGTACAACTATAGCTGATTGATACAATTGGCCCAGTAGCAATCATTTATGTTTATTTTTATCTATATGTATAAGAGTAGTTTTACAAATGCTTTTGATTGAAGATTGCATGCTGCCATGGCTGAAACATTGTTTGTGAGTTTTCTTGTTGAACACGATCTACCTTTATCAGCTGGATCCCATGCTTAATGTTTGTTCTGACAAATATTCCTGGACTTGAAGATTGCTTTATGAATACATGTCAAAATTCACTAATTTGTATCACTATATTTCACTAATTGTGATCCTGGAGGGTTGGCAGCTAAGTGTTGGCAATCATCCTTCCGTTTCTTGCTGCTGTATTTTAATCCACCATCATTAACATGCTAGTTCAGCCTATTCAATAAATCTAGACATAAAAACTGTATCAATAGTTCATGATACATTTTGCGTCCAGTATATGCTTATCATAAATAAATGCATTCAGCCTCCACTAATTATACAAAAAGCATTTTATGGTTACTGTCTTGATATTATTGTTTAAAATTTGAAATGGTTTACATTTAAAATTTTAAACAGGTTTAATGAAATAAGCATTATACATGCATTTAAATGTCATGAAAATAAATGGTCAAATAATTTAGGAGAAAAGCAAAAGTTTGTTCTTCAACCAATGCCTGCAAACATTACAAAAACATTTCAGTTTTAGTAATCATTTTAAAAAAAGGCTTGATTGAAAGTTCCTTAAATATAAATTACATGTTGTTTTTATATTATTTTCCATTGGCTATGATTAGACAGATCTCATAATTCAGTACCAATGTTATATTGATATTATAACATAGGGATCTGAGTTAAACCAATGAAAATTTGATCTGGACATCAGAGTGAATTCAGTGTTTCACATGCAAAAGTCAGTTCAGGTTAGCAATTAAAAGGGTTTATGATTAACGATTAACAAAAAACTGACTATACATTGCCTTTGGACTAGTGTTTTGGCACCTGTGATATAGTTTTCTAGTCTAATTTCCTTTTTAACATATTCATCATCATCATTATCATCATCTGGTGAGGTCATAAGGCCCAAACATGTACAAATATTAAGATCTAATCATCTGGTAAGGTCACAAGGCCCTGACATGTACATCTATTGAGATCTAATCATCTGGCAAGGTCATAAGGCCCTGACATGTACAGATATTAAGATCTAATCATCTGGTAAGGTCATAAGGCCCTGACATGTACAGATATTAAGATCTAATCATCTGGCAAGGTCACAAGGCCCTGACATGTACAGATATTAAGATCTAATCATCTGGTAAGGTCACAAGGCCCTGACATGTACATATATTAAGATCTAATCATCTAGTAAGGTCATAAGGCCCTGACATGTACAGATATTAAGATCTAATCATCTGGTAAGGTCATAAGGCCCTGACATGTACATATATTAAGATCTAATCATATTGTAAGGTCACAAGGCCCTGACATGTACATATATTAAGATCTAATCATCTAGTAAGGTCATAAGGCCCTGACATGTACATATATTAAGATCTAATCATCTGGCAAATTCAAAAGCCCAGACTTGTATCTTCAGATGCAGTTAACAAATAATTGTCCAATCAAATGCCTATTGAGATGTTATTAGTGCCAAAGTCATAAACAAAAATAACTTCGCTCTGCCAACACTACCCCGGCCATGTTTAGACAGATTAATTTTGACAGCAATAATTGGATTCTTTTTGGACACACTTGATGTTATTATATGTTTGACAAAATACTCTTAATGTTTTTTTTATACAAAATTTTGTTTTTTCATATTAAATAGAAGAAAAAAATGTTTATTTACTTAAATTATTTGAAAACTACAAGCAACTTTGTCAGTATTATAAAAAAGAGGTACTGTAATTTATTTATTGCCACTTCGCAACTCCGGTATGCATCTAGTGATACAGTCCTGGTGATATGAATTTATTGCCACTTTGCCACTCCAGTATGTATCTAGTGATACAGTCATGGTGATATGAATTTATTGCCACTTTGCCACTCCAGTATGCATCTAGTGATACAGTCATGGTGATATGAATTTATTGCCACTTTGCCACTCCAGTATGCATCTAGTGATACAGTCCTGGTGATATGAATTTATTGCTACTTTGCCACTCCAGTATGCATCTAGTGATACAGTCCTGGTGATATGAATTTATTGCCACTTTGCCACTCTGGTATGCATCTAGTGATACAGTCCTGGTGATATGAATTTATTGCCATTTCACCACTCTGGTATGCATCTAGTGATACAGTCCTGGTGTTATGAATTTATTGCCATTTCACCACTCCGGTATGCATCTAGTGATACAGTCCTGGTGATATGAATTTATTGCCACTTTGCCACTCCAGTATGCATCTAGTGATACAGTCCAGGTGATATGAATTTATTGCCATTTCACCACTCCAGTATGCATCTAGTGATGCAGTCCTGGTGATATGAATTTATTGCCACTGTGCCACTCCAGTATGCATCTAGTGATACAGTCCTGGTGATATGAATTTATTGCCACTTTGCCACTCCAGTATGCATCTAATGATACAGTCCTGGTGATATGAATTTATTGCCATTTCACCACTCTGGTATGCATCTAGTGATACAGTCCTGGTGATATGAATTTATTGCCATTTCACCACTCCGGTATGCATCTAGTGATACAGTCCTGGTGTTATGAATTTATTGCCACTTCACCACTCTGGTATGCATCTAGTGATACAGTCCTGGTGATATGAATTTATTGCCATTTCACCACTCCGGTATGCATCTAGTGATGCAGTCCTGGTGATATGAATTTATTGCCACTTCACCACTCTGGTATGCATCTAGTGACACAGTCCTGGTGATATGAATTTATTGCCATTTCACCACTCCGGTATGCATCTAGTGATACAGTCCTAGTGATATAAAATTATTGCCACTTTTCCACTCCGGTATGCATCTAGTGATACAGACCTGGTGATATGAATTTATTGCCACTTTGCCACTCCAGTATGCATCTAGTGATATAGTCCTGGTGATTTGAATCTCGTAGCTAATGAGATTGTCCCAATTGCATGCGTATGCTGACACAGTTATGTATTATTTCATGGCCATTATTGTGTTGCTGTAAGATTTGCACAATTTTCACTTGGAGCACTGAATCAGTGCTCCCAGTTGAGCACAGTGAACCTGAATCAGTGCTCCCAGTTGAGCACAGTGAACATAATCCAAAACCTAAAGCAAAAACGTAAACACACTGTGCATTAATATAGTGAACACATAATAAATCACCAATTACTTATGTTATTTCTGACCAGATCACATTAAACTAATTCAGTAATGTGACTTAAAAGGTGTTTGAAGCGGTAATTAAATTCTTTCTTCTTTTCACATTAATTTTTTGATCTTGAATGCATACATTTGGTGTTCCTAAGTGGGAGGAAAACCTTCAGATTTTAAACAGTGCATGCCATCTTTAATATTAAATTAACCAAATTGCTGTACATTCAGATTTTAAGTAGTGTTTCCCAACTTTATTTCCAAATCAACTCAATTGCAATATATAATATATTGAAGAAATCATTGAAAGCATGTAATTAAGAGATATTGACAGTTCCTTGAACTTTAAAATAAACCATGCATTTTACACAATCTACAATATTTTTTGTTGAATCCTTTAAATTATAAAATTGTAAATGTCAGAAAAAATTGAACATCATGTTGGCATCTTACATGTGAGGAAGTGAAAAACAACAGAACAATAACTATTAAAACCTTTCAAAGCTATAGAAATTGTGCAAATCTGTCATGCTACCCTTACTAAAAATAGAAAAGACTAAAGGAACTGCTCAAACTATGCTCAGCTGATTTGACAGAAAGCATTCATGCTTAAAGGTATTTATGATTTATTATAATGATGCCAATTAACCATCAGATAAGGCTACCACCACTTGAGCCAGAACAGTCGTTGAATAACTTCTGAAAAGCTGCAAGCTGCTTAGCATTAGACTTTGAAGAAGCCATCTGTTATGTAGACCTTTCAGTTTTTGCAGAAATCACACTGATCTGGCATCATATATGGCTACAGTAAGTAAAGATAGGACTTTTTATATCATCATGAATCATACTAATCAATATTTATGGTCAGTTGCCCTTATTTCATCACTTTGATGCAACTGTCTGATAGGTAAGTGATATCATGCCCACTTTGGCCTCTTGTATTGACATAGCAGGAGAGGTATAATATTCCATGGAATTCTTGTTTTATTTGTATTAAGATGATGCTTTAGGAACTTTTTACAGTACCGTTTTTAAGATGAATTTATGGTCACATTTTGTTGATATTTTTTATGTATATACTCAGATTTTTAAATGTTGACCTTGTTTTATTCAGAATCTCCTAAAATGACATTATTTTTTTCTTAAAACTGTGCTTTGTATGTTGTTGATTGTTTTTTGTTTATTAACTTATGTTTTTAAATAAAACAAGAAATAGTCTATTAAAAGTGTTGTGAGTTTCATGGTACCCCTATTGCTCTTGTTTTATTTCAGTTCATTAGATGGATTGAGAAGTGTTTACATAGGCAAAGTGTATAGTAGGTAAACAGTACTGCTGCATATTAATATTTTCACAACCAACCCATACATTAGGGATACAACAACACTAATATAAACTAGAGATGGTTGGGTAGGGAAATTTTTCCAGAAACCAAGTCTGGCCCACAGTAGGAGACAAACCAGCTCGGTCAGTCATTAGCAAGCAGTGTAAAACTTTCATGACTATCTGAGATTTAATTCACAATACTACTGTAAAAATAATTATATTTTAAGTTTCACTTTCTATTAAAGAAAAAAATTGTTGCTCTTGTTTGTTAAATTTTTTTAAGACCATCATGCAGGATTCGAATTTATTTAAAAAATATCTGAAAACTTCCATTTGATTTTTAATTTAAATTCACTTAGTTTCAGAATTTGTTTACTCCCTTGTATTTAATTTCACATATTTGAGAAATCTTTAGTGACTCTAAAATGTTTTCACAATTGTTTCTAAAGCGGATAACCTTTCTTAAATACTACCCAGGAGGAGTTAGAGTCCTTAAAAAAGGATGAATTCCTCCAACTTGCCAGACGATATGATCTCTCTGAAGTAAAGGTATCTTTAACAAAGCAAGAAATAAAAACACTAATCTGGTCTAATATTTCGTGAAAAAGATTTTTCTGAATAAGAGTGCTTTGGGTTTTATTGGTAAGTCTCTATCTGGCTTTAAAATGAACTTAAAATAATTGAAATTAAAATCAAGTAGGAAATAGAGTTACAAAGGCTTCAGATTAAGAAAGAAATGATGACAATCCAAAATCAGAAACAGAAAAGAGATTGAGACAGCTGCTTTTGAACAATGAGGAATGGCAGAGACAGACAGACAGAGGTGCAGAGAGAAAAAGAAGAAAAGAGACGTGCAATCTTGGCAAAAGGAATTAAAATTATCGAGCGAAAAGTGCACACATACCCATTTCCAAACACGTTCAGGTTTAATTAATTTTATCAGAAATATTAAATTAGTACCCTCCTTAAAGAAAAAATATGGAGATAAATATTTTCTTCATTTTGAAAAAAATGCTGAAAATTTTAAATGGCCAAAAGGGACTAGGAAAGTGTTCTGATTGTCAAAGCTCTAAAGTCTACGCTTCTATGTTGGTTCAACAATGTGTTCATTATGATAAGCATAAGGAATGTATCTTGAAGGGATATGAGTTGGTACCTGAGGCATATAATTGAGAATTATGTACCATACATGTTGAAAGGTCCCATATCACTTGCTGGTGATTTTGACAAGCCTATCTCTTTTAAAACATTAAGAAACATAACAATTTCTTAGAGCATTATTATCAAATATTTTGTCTTTCCTCTAGTGGAAGTGTTTTAATTTTTATTAAAAAGTAGAATGCGGCTTTGTCATTGCTTCTTTTCATTGTGCAAATTTTCATTGAGACTGAATCTCAGGACTCATGACAGTCGTAAGACTCGCTTCTTTGCCCATCAAGGGTATTCAGTTATCACTGTGCAGTGACGTAGCTGGAGATACGTTTGTGGCTGATCAGCTATTAACAGACAAACCTTGGATAAGAATTTTGATCCTGCTGCAATTGAAATCCCTGAATAATACACAGCCTGTGCAGGTATTAGAGCTATGGCAAAAGGAGCTCTTGAGAATGATGTTGATCAGGAACTTATTTCTTTGGCTGATACATGTATTGCTCAGTGATACATTATCCAAGTTAAATGCAACAATGTCTGAAGTGTCCACATAAGCAAGGGGTGTCCGCTTAAGCAATTTTATGAATACAAGATTTTTAAACAAACACTTGTACAAAACTTCTGATGTATATCAATGATGAGCGTGAAAGATGAGAACTATTTTTTTTTGGGGGGAGGATTTACGTCATAACGAAAATTACAGTAACAACTCTGCTTCAAGCAATTTTACTCGCGTCCTCTTTCGCTTCTTTCCTGAGGGCCAAATGTCATTTTTGTGCAAAATAAATCATGGAATATTATGTTTTTTATAAAAGAAATGGAGACAAAAAACCATGACACATCTCTACTTGTGTTTAACATTAACCGTGGTCCAAACTCATTCTACGCCAATCAGGATCGCGGACTGCGTAGGACAACTAGGACAAAATTTCGTAGGTCCACAACGGCCTGGGGGCCCCACCGTTATCGCAATTGTGTAATTCATAAGGGCCTACTGGAGAATGTTTCCTAGGGCTCACTAAACTTGTCCGTGACCCTGCTAGCTAAAGCTCATTCCCCACAGCTTCGCAATTTGCATTCATTTTTTTTGTACTTGGCTTGGTGAATGTTCAGGTTAGCTTCATTATATGTAACTAAAAGTTACACAGTTCATTGAACACAAGCTTCAACAGGGCTGACTATTTACATCAAAGTGTTCGATTTTATTTTTATTAAGGAGTGTCTAGCTTCCGGCGATATTTTAGTTTCCTTCTTTTGAGTTCTTTGCATTATCAAAAATGTTCTCTTCTCGTTCAGAACTCAGGATGAACTGACTTGTTACAGGTACAGACCATTCTTTATCATTATGTATGGAATGAATGGTGTTGCGTTGTATGTCAGCATGAATTATGTTTAAATTATTTGTGCACGAAACAAATTCGGTAATCTTAGCTAAATTTCGAAACGCTGACATGAAAATTCACAAAGAAACAGACAAGGTTACCATTCATGAAATCGTGCGGAACGAGCTATAATCATCACAAATGTGATAAAATACTTGGCATTATTTGGTAAAGTACACAATTGTGCCAGCTAATCACCCACTAAATAAGAACGCATAAGGTCGTACTATGTGAAATGCAATCACTTAAACAAACAATATGTAACAAATTGGCTTGGGCCATCATGCCGAGTTCTGAGTTGTCGTTTATCAGTTTCCCTATTTGCAGTGTAAGAATATTGATTAGTAACAACAAAAATATATTTATCTGCAGTGTTCTAGGACCAGGAAGTCGGTGTATAGCTTCAAAAAATCTATATTTTCAGCCCAGTAACAGTTAGTGCTCCATTTATTTACAGATATATTTTTTTCTGAGTCACATCCTAGTTCAGTTTTGACATATAAAAACGAACAGGATGTAAAATATCTGATATATTGTATAATATGACTCAAGGAACACATGATAAGATTCCCCATAAATTTACCCTGCATATTTATTCAAGATTAAACAGTGAGTGTTACATTGAACGTTAATGTCAGGCAATAAATTTCGCTGGTTTTATCGACACTTTTAACGCATTTATAACTGTATTATGTTGAGGAGATGGGAGCTAAGTGGATATACCTAGGCCGTGAACAGTAATTAGAACGGTTGATTCAGAGTCTTACCGCGTTTGTGATTAAAATACAATATAGCATGGCATCACTTGGAAGACAGTTCATTTTACTTCTGTGGAAGAATTTTGTTTTACAAAAGAGGAAAGTCTGTGTGTCAGTGTTTGAAATACTTCTTCCTCTTTTCTTCGCTACATTGTTGGTGTTGATTCGTCTGGCAGGAGGACGAACTAGCATTACACACAGTACTACTTACCCTGATGTTAGTCTTCAGCCTCCATATGACCATCATAAAAGATTGGTGTTTACGCCGGACACTTTTTTGACGAAAAACCTGTGCCAGTCTCTTATTAATTCCATAAACAGGGAATATACAGGTAAGAATATCAAACTAATTTGAATTGTTTCATGTAGCTTTCAAAGCTAGAACAAAAATTCATCGAAAAATCTTGTCGGGAAAACAACACTTTGAATAAATGAAAGGATTTTGTGAGAAAATATGGGAAGCTTGTAAATAGTCAAGAAACAAATAAAACAAAACTACTTTTTCGTCCCACCGAGGCAAATACGCGTGAGTTTTATAACAGTGCACCGCTCTATTGCGTGTACAATGTTTACTTAGTCAAGTAATATTAAAAAGTGTCATTACAGAGATGAAACGTATGTGTATTGAATGTTTGATCCTCTTCTGGGGATCCCAGACTTACTCCTCTTGCCAATAATCTTCTCATGGGTAACATATGTAACAAGCTTAGAGAATTTGGCCCATTGATAGCATTTAATGAGAAAATTAAATAATGTCCCCGCTCTCTACATTACATTTTGTGGGTGACTATATAGAGAGATATATACTTCCTTGCTTTGTGAAATATTGCTATTTGCAACTTGAAACTATACTTACTAAGATAAATGCATTATACCCTTGCAATCATGTTTACAGGTGGGTACAAATGTAATTAAGAGCAAGAAACAGTACAAGGGTCTCATTTTGTACCTTTTATTTGTTCATATTTATTTGAAATGGTTTATCTTCCAAGATTTAAAAAAATACTTTTACTTTTAACAAAGCACTGTATAGATAGGATTAAGCTTATTCGCCATTATATCCAATACATACATACATACATACATAAATACATAAATACATACATACATACACACACACACACACACATACATACATACATACATACATACATACATACATACATACATACATACATACATACATACATACATACATACATACATACATACATACATACATACATACATACGCAATCACTCACGCATACACAAGTACGTACAGACATACTCACGCACGTACGTACACACATGTTTACATACATACTGACGCACACACGTACACACATTTATACATATTCACACAGACGCACACACACATACATACGTACGTACGTACGTACATACATACATACATGGATGCATGCATACATACATACATACATACATACATACATACATACATACATACATACATACATACATACATACATACATACATACATACATACATACATACATACATACATACATACATACATATATACTCATCTCATTCCACCTAACAAGACGGGCATATATGACATGGTTAGGGAGGAGAGGATGGGGTTTGGTGATTGAGAATCAAGACCTGCTATTATTATTATTATTATTATTATTATTATTATTATTATTATTATTATTATTATCATCATCATCAACAGCAACAACAACAACAACAACAACAATAATAATAATAATAATAATAATAATAATAATAATAATAATAATAATAATAATAATAATAATAATAATAATAATAATAATAGTAGTAGTAATAATAATAATAATAAAAATAATAATAATAATAATAATAATAATAATAATAATAATAATAATAATAATAATAATAACAATAACAACAAAAACTACAATACTAATGAATATTCACTGCTTTTATCAATCCAGAAAACACATACAAAACTATTTTGACCAAATCCCTGCCGTACGCTGAAAACGAGACTTGTAGCAAAGCAAGACTTGACAATCTGAGCTTGTCTTTTGCTCCTAACAAGTAGATTTTTATATTTATATCATATTTATTCCAGTGACAGGGTTTAGAACTGAAGATGACATGTTAGCAGAATATCAAAGAGATAAAAATGTAACAATCGCAGTGGTTTTCTATGATAACAACTACGACGGCCCTCAGAATATAGAATACTCCCTTAGGATAGACAGCTACAACGAATGAAACACTGCGGAAACTTATGGACTATCCCAGCAACCAAGACCCAGTCCTGAATCTTCTCGTAAGTTTCCATTACAGGTCTGGATTCACATATGTAAAACGCATGTACCTTAATACATGCCTTAATTCTGACCTCCTATACGACACACACACACACACACACACACACACACACACATATATATATATATATATATATATATATATATATATATAGAGAGAGAGAGAGAGAGAGAGAGAGAGAGAGAGAGAGAGAGAGAGAGAGAGAGAGAGAGAGAGAGAGAGTATGCTTGCTTATACAAACAGGACAATAATAAATACGAATCGAATAAATCAAATTTGCATACATGTAAAATAATTTTTAATACGTTCTCTACCGAGATTCTTGCATACAGATTGTAATGCTAACACCTACTCATTGAGTACTATCCATCACCCACTTTTTGAAAACTACCTTTTGCATGCTGTTGAAAGGCCTGCTACTTGAATACTGGACAACACACGTTGATTGCTATCCAGCACCCCTCCTACATACTATCCATCATAACGTATTTTGTGGCTTAAAACTTCACACCGACTGTACAGCGAAAACGGTAGGATTGCTTGCGTGCACTATAACCACAAACATATACTGTAGACGGAGGATGAAATATACAAACGCTATCACAACCAAACATGTAACGATATGAGTATTTATGCCTACAAACATACTATCATACAAGGGAAGGAGACTGTGACTTTGTGTGGTTTTTAAGAAAGAAATCGAGATCCAGGTTCAGCGTTTTCTAAAGGTTGTCGTCTAGCACTAGCACTAGAAGTTTGAAAATACAGGCTCTTTGCTTATGGCGGTAGAGTTAATATAGTTAAAACAAGAGGAAAGGGAAACATTGAGTATAAGGTCATGCTCAAGACACGCAAAGAGAAAACACAGACTTTAGTCTTGAATATTATCTTTTTTTCTATAGATCTTGGTTACCCTATAAATGGCATTTACATTTTGTCCTGGATGGCTGATGTTTATGTATATCCATAACAAATACATAGACCTGCCTGGGCTGGGCTCTACAACACGTGCACATCTCGTCCATCTCGTCTAAGTACTCTGTCATGTGTATGACAGGGAGAAGTGTTACTAAATTTTGGCTCGTATCTCCGACTACCAGATATCTGCTTCATAGGATCAGAAGTAGTTCTACTTGCTGCTACTGGTACTACATTAGCTTCCGCATCCGATCTCTCTCGGCTCTCATTCTCCCTGACACACTGATCCAAGTGGCAATTAAACCTTCCTTATTGCTCTACTTCTTCTTTGGCTCATTTTCTCTCCGCTCTTTGTTAATG
Organism: Potamilus streckersoni; assembly: GCA_016746295.1. Lineage (NCBI taxonomy): Eukaryota > Metazoa > Mollusca > Bivalvia > Unionida > Unionidae > Potamilus > Potamilus streckersoni. Next base: position 779,396 of record JAEAOA010001849.1, read on the forward strand.
TACAAACGTCGTACCTAATTTCTCGTTGATAGGTAACTTTTTAGTTCCCATCAATACTTGAATGTATACCCTTATGCACTAGGAAGAATCCAGAGATAAGAAGGTCAAGAGACGCGCCCCATTGCCGCGGAATGGCTCTTGTTGATCCAGTATCAGCTATTTCAAAAACGTTGCGATCTGGCACTAGCCATAAAATGTTGAAAATACAGGTTATTGCTTATGGGGGTAGGGTTTGTATAGTTGAAATAAGAGTAAATGCTAACATTGAGTATTAGGATATGCTTAGGATTAATTAATTAACGTTAATTAACGTCTTTTTGTGAGCAATATCACATTTTATGTTGAGCTGTCATGCCGATGTTAATTTAGTTTTGTGTGGCTAGGCATGGACGTTTGGGATTACAAAAAGTTATATATATATATATATATATATATATATATATATATATATATATATATATATATATATATATATATATATATATATATATATATATATATATATATATATATATGGATTGCTTAATCTATTGGTGCACTTGCTTGCTTACATCATTCTGGTACAATTTATAATCGGGTACCGCATAGTGCGATTGGGCCTGGTGATCTTTTATTTTGACCATCTCTTACTATTGAACCATACGACTGTTTCCATATTTAGTAAGTCAAATATTGCGAACTTGTGCGGCGGGGCCTGATAATCTGTGCTCAGGACCACCTTATAGCCTTAATTGTTCGTGGTTAGCTTCGCTTGTCCTATGTTTGTATTGTTAGACGTGGACCAGATTTTAGTTGCCTTGCGTATCGGGGCATGATGGTCTGGGTTTAGGACCACCTTGTGTGGTAGAACTGTTTGGTTAGGGTTAAAGTTTCATTGTGTTATTTTTCCTGGTAATTCTTCGATACCTATGTCATGTCAAGGAAGAGAAAAAGACGGATATTATTTTTCAAGTTAAAGGTTGCGTGTTTTGTTAGTATAGCTTTAGCGTTGCCAGATTATTGGGATGAGGGTGATAAGAAATGTTTTTGGATCATATTTATTTTTTATTTATGGGGAGTCTTACGAGATGTAGGAAGTGGTCTCTGGTCAATTTGTTGATTATATTGCGATTTAGTTTCCATTTATATGCTTGGCTAATTCTTAGATTATTATTATTATTATTATTATTATTATTATTATTATTATTATTATTATTATTATTATTATTATTACGGTGTGCCCGTTTGAATGAGTCTTAATGGACGGAGGGATTCTACCGAAACTGGAGGTGAGTTTGGTCGCGTTCGCCTTGTACATGAAACCCTAATGGGACTATTCTTCCAAACTCTTCTCCGGTGGCGAAGCTTACTCTCACCCGAAATAGAACTAATGGATTAACCATTTGTTAATTATTTATCAGTTTGAAGTTGTATGTGCGTCTGCTGTAAGCATAGGATGTCCAGCTCAAGTTGCTCTTATATTATTTTGTGTATGAGTTCATGACCTTTGTGGTTCATTCCCATGCAGTAACTTTGAACGATACAAATTTAAACTTTTTGATTCTACTTCTGGTTATTGGAGTTAATATTTGATTTTTGGCTTTGAATAACATTTACTCAACTGGATTCCCTGGACTTGAATCGTAACTCTTTCACGGATCTTTCCATAATACATTTGGTATCGACATATATTTGGTTGTCTGAGTATATAACCATGTCGATTATATCCCGGATAAACTCGAACAAGTGAGTTGCTGAAATAGTTTTACCCTTTATTTGTGTTATTTTGATATTTGTTAGAGTTTTAATATTGCTAGTGCGAATATACTTTGTTTTATTTTTTAGAATATTGAATTTTTGATTTAGGTCTTTGGATAATTTGTTTGTATAGAAGTTACAGCTAATTTGGGTTTTGTGTAGTAAATGTTATTTATCCTTTTGGTCCGTAGTTTCCATTGATTTTGTTAATATTTGTTAGGTCTTTGTCTTGACCAATCCTGGAATGAATAGATATATTGTTAATTTCTGATTTTAAGCGGTAAAGTATTTAACATTACGCTTTTTCATGTACTTTGTTATTATTTTCTTTCCATAATCGTGAAAGGTCATTCATTTGATTTAAGGATATTAGGGATCCTAGAGTTAGCACATTTCTGCGCTACTTAGTTGCACTTCGCTACTTGTGATTCCCAACATCGATCACATTTGAGTCTGAGTTTGCTTCCGGAGGAAAAGTGCCTCCATCTTTTGTATTTGTTTTGAAAAACCAGCTTTGTTTTTTTATATTTTTGGATAGCACTAATGCTGGCGGGTTTTGTTTAAACTCTAAGAGTACAGCAGCTGACTTTTACCACTAGATGAGTATGAGACGGTTTGCCCTTTTTATATCTATCCACTTTTTGACTTAATTATTTATTACATGTCCTCATTTGTTCTTATTTGGATAATTGTTTTGCTAATTAGTGGTTTGTGTGTTTATGTTGTTCTAGTTTAGTTTGAATGAATGTGGAGTTACGTCGAGTGGAAGTTACTCTGTATAGCTCAGTTTTGGTGATTCCAACATATTTGGCCAATTGTTTGGTGGTGGCACACCTAACATCAAGGTTAATTGTATTGGTATGAAGTTGTAAGTCTCCTCCATGGACTTTGAGAAGCTCGTTATTGATACTTCTGTCTCCAATTGGTTTAATATTAGTTTATTTGCTTGCTGTGAAAATGATTAACTACTTTAGAGTATAATGTTTGTTTTGGTTTCGTGGTCTGTGTTTGAATTGGTTGGTCTTTTGGACTATTTATTTACCGTTTTATTTATAATCTTTGGGCTGATATCTTGATTTTGTTGGGTATGTTTGTTGTAGATTAAACCATTTTTTGTCATGGTTTCATTGTCACCGTTTGATTGTGGCAGGTTTCATTTACCATAATGTTTTTCTTGTGGGGTGGTTCTTTACTTTTGGTTGGTCTATTTAAAGTTGTTTCACCTTAGGTCGATAAATCGTACCATCACTCGTGATGATATTGAATTTGGGGTTTTAGGAGCTGATATCATTTATTCATTAAAACACGCACAAATCTACAGTCATATTTGGCTGCACAGATGGTATACAATTTATACACTTACCGGCATTACTCGAGGCTTTGGAGCTATCGTCGGCTAAATTGTTCCTTTGGTGGCATTAACATTTTATTTTTGGATCCAATTCTATGTTTGGTGACTTATGAATTCACGTGGAACAGCACAACTCTTTGGTCTGTGGCAATTTGAATTTCGCGCTGGTATCAATTACCAGTATGTGCTAAAGTGTTCGCAGGTTTGTTCGGAAAGATTTGCATGTAGCAAAATTGTACATTTTCGTGAACAGGTGACATCATACCCGCATCCGTATCAACACAGTTTAGGAAGGGTGATTTATCGGACTAGTTTCACCGTATCTGCTGAGATGTGGGATATTTTTATTTTTGGTGGCGTTTTGAGTTGTCCTACTCTTTTCTTGAATTTCGTTGACTAGACTTGTCTCCTTGTTTCAATGTCCAGGTCTTTGGGTGCTGTGCACCTTGGTGCACAAAGTTTTGGAAATATTTTGTGGGCTGACTTTGGGTTTTCTGTCTTATTTGTTTTTATTTTGACTGGATTTTAGTCTGTATTTTGGATGGCCCAGGTGTTTGGTTGTCGTACGCTTTATTGTACAGAGGTTTCGGGTAATTTGTTGTGGGGGTTATCTTGGGGCTATTGTTATTTGTGAAGTATTGTTTTATTTAAATGGTCCGATTTTCATGTGATCTCGGCAACCATGTCATTCTTTCGTAAATTTCAGACGAGTTCGGTTAATGGGTTATATAAGTCTAGTTAAAACTTTGTAATTATTTTATCCTTATGGTTGTATTCTGCTGATGGCAACAGAGGCAAATATCCAGAATGTATAAATTGGTTTTCCTGCCGAAAGGTTCAAAATGGACTGATGTAGATTGGCTAATGATAAATGGTTGAAATATCACTGTAATGATGGTTAAATTTAAGGTTAAGGTTTGGACCGGTATTCATTAATATTGCCAGTTTTCGTTTTGTTTGGCATCTAGTGCTGATGATCAGTTACTGCATTGTACATTAGGCCCTAATGGTCAGAGCTTATGTCATACGTATAAGGTTTGTGGTGTATATATGGTCTGCGGAGTTCTCCCCTATCAATAATTGCCACGTTGTGAATGTTGCCCTGGTATTATAACCACATTTTATGTTTAATCGGGGGTGGGGGTGGCAGTTCTTAATGTTCTCATTGTTTATTTCCAATGCTACACATTGTGCGGCCGGCCTTGTGACTGTCTGGCGTTAGGACCACATTATATTTCTTAATTTTATGGAGGTGCAGTTTTACACGTCGACTATAAGGTTTATATCTCCTGATATCCGATGTATTGTTAGCAGTGTGACCCATCACCGAAAGGTATTATAGAGACATTGAGAACAGAGGTCTTTTTAAATCTGAAGATACTAGGTAATGTTTTTAGTATGGATTACGATGATTGTTTATTGACGTTTAGATCCATGATATGTTTGTCTTTTTTTAGAATGAAATTTATGTTTCTATCTGTGAATCATGTTAAGTATACTTCTGACTGGTCCCATTTCAGGCGGGGAGAATTTCCGGCATTGTGGAGGAGAAGATTGTCTGAGTGGGGCTGAAATAACCTTTTCCGCTCTCAACGCAAGTTGCCCTTCCTCCCCCGTCTGAAGTCTCCTTAATTCATCTTTACTATAGTTTTATTGCCTTAATTTTTACGATATGAATTCTCTATCTTTATATTTTTTTATCCAGATTTGGAGTATATGTATTGGGCTTGAGTGGTTTTGGCCTTGGATTTATATGTTCTATTTCTTTACCTACCTGATGTCCACTGAGTTCAGTAGCTCTGACTACCACTTCCTTATTAGCTTGTGGCCTCAAGCAATGTCAAATACGATCTCACGTCAATATTCATGGCAAAATTAGGTTTAAAGGGCATGGCAGAAACTTTCTGGCCACCTGAAATGACTTCTCTCTTGGAGACATTGAATCAGTGGAACCAGAAAGGATTATGGTCGATTGTTTCGTTAAATGCCTCTGACGATGCCGATGAACAAACGTTTTGGAAGATGACCTGCAGAAACGTGTTCCTTGATTTTAGATCACAGTTCACAGGCGATGGTAATGGCTTTTAATCCATTCACCTAAAGGAATCCTGACAGCATATCTCCTTAGAGTTTGTCGGATGTCCTTTCCCGCTTTAGTCTTTTTTGCAAGTTGAGTCTCACATATTTTATAATCTGATATACATTTTTGCAAGAGTCGACTGACAATATGATGATTTTGCAAATGCACAATTTTGTGAGGATGCAACCACTGTAACCATTGAAAGTCTTGATCTTGTCCTGTCAGTGTTTGATATTTCATTGTGCAATTGGAATGATGTTGTCCTTTGTCTTGATACAGGAGCCATCATTATTTGATCACCACTAGCAAAAATTAAAAGCATGTCTTCAATATTTTCATCGTTCCATGCTGTTAAACGCTTGTCTTAGATGCGTGGATAAAAACTTGCAGTGCACAAAATATATTTGCAACTATTGTTACCTAAGGAAATTACTCCATGTGGTAAAGCCGCCAGATTGATAACAATTTTAAACGGGAATTGGCTGTCATATAAGCAAATATGATGACATTGCCATGTTAACCCGGTGATGTAAACTCTGCGTCTTTTGCACATTTTGTAGCGATCAAATCTTAATGCATGATTTCCTTTATTGTTGATGAGCTGAAAGTATCAGCTTGGTTCTATCTAGTATTACATTTTGGGCAATATTGGACGTTGAGCCAATGTACCCACAATCACTTTAGCATGCAGTTTACAAATAATCTTCTTTCTTTGTTTCTTTCCAATTGTTTCATATACATACCTTCTAACAATTGATACCGTTCTTTGGAAGCCTCTTGGTCTTCCGATGTATGACACCAAGAAAAATAACCGCTAACCCGCTTCTTTGATCTAGAAGTTTGCTGACGCATCGTGACAAACATCACTTTATTCTAGTGATCGTCATCTTTTTGGTATTCTTCTGTGGTAGAAAAGTGCAAATATGGTATACTTGTAACCTTTGGTAACCAGCATCAAAAGCATGAAATATTTTGGCACTTACCAAGAATCCTACCCAGACTTATTCTTGCACATTATGGTACCCGGTTTGACTTTCTTACTTATCAAACCATCGGTTATTTCTGTGAACATTACAAGATCATCGGTGTAGAGTAAAAGAAATTTACATACATTGATGCAAGTAACAAACATCTTTGTATTTTATTTTCTCTCCTTAAGACACGTTCACATGGTAAAGCAGGCATGTACCAACGGTCCGTCCTACAACTAAACCATAGTGTGCATTTAAATGTTTGAGGGTCATCACGTCGTAGTATTTGGCAATAAGTCTGAATTCTGGATATGTTTTGAAGCGTCGATCGTAGTCTTGCTCCCATATTTCTCTCACTTGGACATTCTTAACTCCGGCATGTTTTCATGGTGAGGTCTCGTTGAGTTCAACAGAGAATTAATCACATAAATATCCCATTTTTTCAATTGTTTGAATTTCAGGCAAGTAATACAGCCAGAACAAGCCTTGGTAGAGTATTATAGTCAGAACAAGAATTGCTATTTAGTCGAATATGAGAGTCGACTAAATATGATTGGCATGAGATAATACCTAGTTTATTCTACAGTGTGTCATCTCTTCTCAAGACAAACCGACACGATGTGGTCAAGAGTAGAATCGTCGACTATTTTTTAAGCATGCTTTTCAATCCAGACCTCTTTGGGTAGCAACTCCAGTTGGTCTAGAAACGTGGGATACTATTTAAATATTGCTAAAAGTGTTTCATGTATCTAGGACTTTGTCTATGTTCACAACCAAAAAAAAAGATATAACCCCTCCTCTTGTGTATGAAAAAAAAAATGATTGTGGGTATAGTGTGTCTATAAACACTCCCACCGTTGTTTTCTTGTGTGTGATATTGTGTGTATATTTTACCCCGGTTTTATACTGTAAACCCCTCATTTTATGTGTTATTTTGATTGTGTGTTTGGAAGTATAATGTGTGCAAGCATTCGTATCTTAATCACTATATATGGCGTGTTGGACAGTATGCGCGGGGTTCTACGCAGTGCTCAAAAAGTGGGTGTTGTATAATTCTCCAAACGTAGGAGGGGAATAGTATCTCACAATTTTAACATTATATGTCCACTGGTTCCTCTAACTGCTTTGCAATTCTACCTTTTAACATGAAGGCTTTGTGTTAAACCACCCACTGATGTAAATCTAAAACCTATTTTTAACTTTAAGTATGTATCCAAAGTTTGAAGTCAGCCACATCTAACAATGTGAAAATTTAGTCTCAGTGTTAAATTCTAGTTAAGAAATAAATGGTAATTCCTTTTTGTCATCCAGACTATAAGCCTGCTCTAAATGGTATGTGACTTTCAATGTTTTCTATTGCAAATGACAAACAACAAGTGACTGAAGTTCGAGATACGTACATTATGTACTCATAGTTGTTACATTAACCATGATATTACAATGGTAGTTCGATTGCTTCACATTTATTTTCTCCTAGTTTTATCCCCTGCACAGCATGTGAACTCCTTCGTAACTCCTGATCCATATTCTTTATTTCCTCGAGACTCCACCTTTGCAAAACATGGCAATGCCCGTAGAAAAGGACAATCAATCTTGAATAAATCTGCCTCCCCTGAGAGCAACTTTCCCACAAGGTTTGTTGATTCTGTGGGAGGGTAAAAATGTTCGGCACGACAAGTAAATTTTCACATGCTCAATTTATTCTTGAAATTTAAATTTCGTGCTACATGCGAAACTGGAGCAATTTATCTGCAATTTATTTTTATTAAAGATGTTTTCTATTGTCAGTTTTCAGAAGTGAATTTTCCACCAACATAATGCATTGCACCATTTGCACAATATTTCTAATTCTCCTGTAAGTTGTAACAATACCTCTATTTATAACATTTAAGAATGACTCGTGGAAGAATTATTTAATCTAAATTTAAAGAATCAAATAAATCCACCCAGGTGTACAATTTAAAATGAATTTATATATGTTTCACCCTTTCTGCCATATCTGAAAGACACATAAAGACAGAGTTATTCTATAAATATACACATGTATCATGCTGAATTCAGCAGACATTTGAAACAATGAATCTTAGACCAGTTTATCAAGTTTCCTAAAGGGTGTGTGTGAGTGTGAGTGTGTGTGTGTGTGTGTGTGTGTGTCCAAGACTTAATAAATGGTTTGGTTAGGGCTGAGTCCGATTCAAGGTATTGTTTTTTCCTATAAGGTTTCTGTCATTTATATTTCTCAAAAACAAGGAAATAGTAATTCATTGTGAAGAAATACTTTTTAACTTAGCAACGCGTCAATGCCTGAATTAAAAAACAATCAGTAGACATTGTTGGGTCCTAATATGGTGTTCTTTACCATTTCACTTTTTATTGTAAAGTAGCTAACTCACAATATTTGCTAAAAATTCGAAACATAAAAAAGGTTTATTTGTTCACTAATTAAACCGTGTTATTATCATCATGGAGTGCCATAACTCTAGAAAATGGCTATTCTTTGTGCACTAATTAAACCGTGTTAGCATGATAATGAAGGGCCATCATTCTAGACAATGGCTATACTGACTTGCAGAGATGCATCTTTTTCTAATGTCCATTTCCTTGATATATTTGGTTTTAAATTACTTTATATTACAATTATGTTGCACTGGGTTTGATAATAATACCAAGACACATTTAAATCACAATAGCTGAATTACACACAAAATGAGAAGACATCGTCACATAACATGAAGTTGCATTCTAAAATAATTGAGACATACTGGCATATAGTTCTAGGACTATCACATGAATATTTATGTGAACTAATAATTTATGGTATGGTACAATTTTTATACCATGGTCTTCCCATTTATTCCCAAGTTAATTCAGATTCGTCTACCGCACCCAATCCCTACCCATGACCCAAGTTCCTTCAAGGCACGGTTTGTACATCTGCAAATACAAACTTACTGGTACAATTGATATATAATTAAATTTGTTTAAAACTGTGTGCTTACCATTTAAAAAATGAAAAATCAAATAAAACTGAAACTGTCATACAGAATACGTGTTACTGTATTATACTTTCCATAAAAGTCCCAGATATAAAATGGAGACTGTTGCAGAAGAGCAAATGGTGATGTTTAATTAAAAGAAGAAACAAAACTTCTGCGCGAATATTCATCTTTCTACATAGGTCATTACATACGGGAATTTTTTATTTTGTATTAATGGCACTCCTGTTAATATTTCATAGCAAATCGTTTTTTATGCAGTAGCCAACTAGAAGGTGATCGTGTCCTCATTAATGGACATAACATAGTTTGTCGTGAATAATCTTTACCAAACATCATGCATTTGTGATGTAGCACTGGCTATAAATAAGATAAGAATTTTACCACGTTTTCTAACTTTGAATAATCTATTATATAAAGGTAGTTAATTATAAAGTGTACTAGTTTATTTCCCACTGGGACATGAGTTAGGTTTGATAATGCTTACAAGACACATTATGATTTCAGTACTTAAATTGGTGCACATAATGAGAAGACATAACATCGCATGGAGAGTATGCTAGATATAGTTGTATCAAGTTGAAGGAATGGCACATTATTAAGTTTATGAATCTCAAATGACTCTTTTACATAATTGTGAACCTTCACATAATCCAAGATATGAACCTAACTTATATAGTAGCACTTTGATTATTTAAAGGCACGTGTTGATATATTGCAACATGTTGAGACAATACCCAGATTAGCGATTTTTCCCCTGTAGGCAACTAGAGAGATCTGCTTAGTTAGCAACACATTTTTATAATGTCTTTGCAAATGAGAATTTTACATTACCTTGCTTCGAATACCTCTTGCATTAGATGTCAGACACAGCAGACATGATTAAATGTATCTCTAAATTCTTTAGTATTCTACACTTCTTACATAAATAATAACCTACCATTAAGTCATTGTAATGAACAATATATTCAAATATTTCATTTCAGAATACATATATGGCGGATTCCTGTTCATCCAGTACATACTTGACAAGACCATTATAGAGCAATTCAATGGTTCAGTGAACTTTAGCAAAGATTTTGACATGAGGTTGAAAAGAATGCCATACCCAGCATATATTGAAGATCCACTTGCGTCGATACTGCAATCCAATTTGCCTCTGTTCATTGTCCTTAGCTTGCTTCTAAATGCTCTTCAAATATCCAAAAACATTGCCTTTGAAAAGGAAAAAATGCTGAAGGTACGCGTATATTGGTAACATTGTGTATCTGAAGGTGAGAGTACATTATTATTGGCTTTACTATTACTATCATGCAATTAAAGCAGACATTATGCAATGTTGTAACTATCAAATGCAAGCGTGTTATCCCCATTATGATGCATGTTTACCATTTTATGAAGATATTGCAAAGACTGCGCTCTTGCTATCGTTAGATCTGAAGGAACAAAATGATTTTGCATGGGTGCTGAAGTTTCTGAAAGAATCTATTAGATTTCATGCCATCAAATTTAGAATTCCCTCCTCCTCTTATATATATATATATATATATATATATATATATATATATATATATATATATATATATATATATATATATATATATATATATATTAATCACTACGTTCCTGTTTGCAGTCATTGGTGCACAAAACTATGCATATTAGATGCAATGTACATATATCACACTGTCGTGTTGTTGAACTCTCACTTCAGTGTCTTCTTAATAACATCAGCAACGTATCATCAAACATTCAATAAAATTAGGATATATTTATGATTAATAAATTAATTTATTTATGAATAGGTCATAGGCCATGGTATCTGGAAACATTGGGACACATTAGTTATTCACACAGAATGTTTCGGGTTTGCTTCCATTAAATGGCAAATAGTTAGAAAAGATATACTATTTATAAATCATGTCTTACCTTTGATGAAGAACATGGTAAGTTATAATAACTAAAAATTATTTTTAAATTGATGAAGAATATGGTAAGTTATAATAACTAAAAGTCATTTTTAAATTGATGAAGAATATGGTAAGTTATAATAACTAAAAATCATTTTTAAATTGATGAAGAATATGGTAAGTTATAATAACCATAATTCATATCTAACCTCTGATGAAGAACATGGTAAGTTGTAATAACTAATCTCATATTTACATTTGATGAAGAACATGGTAAGTTTTAATAACTAATCTCATATTTACATTTGATGAAGAACATTGAAAGTTATAGTAACTATAAATGATATCTTACCTTTGGTGAAGAATATGGCATGTGTTACGTATCTAGGCTCGTACAAAAGTGACATGGAAAAGAGTTAAGCCAACAAGCTTTGTAAAATATAACGAAATAATTAATTTCCTTTGAAAAGAAGGTAACATTAAGAAACATGAATTACGGTTTATGAATTTAATCCAAAATTAATCAAATCATTGGTAAATATACTTCCTATAAAAAAAACTTCTAAGAGAATCACAGTTCGAATCCCGATGAAGTTCCAAGATGGAAGGCTATAACGTCATCTATAACCTGCTTTGTCCTGGTGTATCAAAAGTTCCTTGTTGACCCACCGAGAATAATATTCTAGTTTAGAATTTTTTATAATTTCCAATAAATGTCTTTGTCCAAAATTATGTTCAGCACTCGTAATTTCCAGGATAAACAAATTAGTAATTCCGATAATTAGAAAAAATTTGACTCAAACTGGTTAGAACAAAATACACCTTTTAGCTCCGACTGGATAAAATTACTATAATAACGTGTCTTAAGCCTAGGAACTACGCAGAATAGATCACCTGATAGGGTCACGTGATTACTTTTTGTAAGCGACGTAGAAACATTGCATGTCGACTAATAAGTATGGTATGGACTTATTTAATTCTACTAAAGGAATCTTACTACAAGATCGAAAAATATAAAAAGTTTACATGAAACTGCCTTATTGGTTCTGAGTCAAGGTCAACAAAAGATGCAATGTCTAAACTAATGCTTGTTTATCTGGTCAAAACAAACTGAGCTGAATTTGCCGTGGAAAATGTCAAATCAAGTGAATAAATTTATCATTAAAATAACATGTAATTAAATAAAAAATAAAGGAAAAATATTTAAAACTAACACACAAGCAATTAAATTACCTGTACATAAGAGTAAGTAATAATAACTAGTAATCATATCTTACAATTTTTTGAAGAACGTTGTAAGTTATAATAACTATAAATGATAACTTACCTTTCATGAAGAACATGGTAAGGTATGATAACTAGACATCATATTTACCTTTGATGAAGAACAGTGTAAGTTAAAATAACTAAAATGATATTTTACCTTTCATGAAGAACATGGTAAATTATAATAACTATAAATATTGTCTTACCTTTCATAAAGAAAATGGTAAGTTATAATAACTATAAATATTATCTTACCTTTCATGAAGAAAATGGTAAATTATAATAACTATAAATATTGTCTTACCTTTCATAAAGAAAATGGTAAGTTATAATAACTATAAATATTATCTTACCTTTCATGAAGAAAATGGTAAGTTATGATAACTAGAAATCATATTTTCCAGTTGATGAAGAACATGGTAAGTTATAAGTTACAATAACACTCATATCTTACCTTTGTTGATGAACATGGTAAGTTATAATAACTATAAATATTGTCTTACCTTTCATAAAGAACATTGTAAGTTATAATAACTAAACATCATATTTACCTTTGATGAAGAACATAAGTTATAATAACTAAAAATCTTATCCTACCTTTGATGACGACTGTGGTAAGTTATAATAACTAAAAATCATATCTTACCATTTATGAAGAATATGGTATTGGTAATATGCAATGACTATCTTGTTCAAATTCAGAGTCTGGATGAAGTTTGGATTTTCATAGTTTTGGTTCTGAAGATTAGTTTTAATGAGACCTTTAGTGTGTTTGATTTATAATGTTCTATAACATCATTTACTTTGTACATGAATTACAGTCTGAATTTAGCATCCACTACTTAACTATATTATGGCATTATGGCTCATTTAACTTTGCATCGACTACTTAGATTTGATATGACTCATTCAACATGTCGTCATCCACTACTTAAGTTGAGTATGGCTCATGCAACCTGGCATCCATTACTTAAATTTAGAATGGCTCATTCAACATTACATCCTCTACGTAAATTTAGTATGGCTCATTCAACTTGGCATCCACTCTGTGATTTTGTATGGCTCATGTTGTAACTTTTAGGCCGAATTTAACACACTGCTATATGCTGATAAGACCTTAAACAAATTTGATTTCCAGCATTCATCAGCATTATTTTCGCTCATAATATTCTATCGACGTAACTTTTATTTCCAAAACGTACCATTACTAAGTTATCTTTGCTTTGAACCAGTTTTGACATGTAGCGTAATACTGACATGAAATAGTGATTCAATTTTATCTAATATTTTCCCAATTAGTGTCTGGGTTGCATGCGCTCCATATTTGGATTCAAATGGCAAATTTACCTCAATCATCTAGGATTTCGTACATAAATCGTGTAAATTTTTAAATTATTAAAATCTTGCATAAATTGATTGTAAGTGTCTAAACATGGCTATTTTTATAAATAACCTTTATTTCTTTATACATTGTTTTTCTCTTAAAGGCCATGCAAAATTAGCAGCTTAATAGCAATTGGCTGTGCTGCTTTTCAATTAGTTACAGTTAGGAACTATTAAGACTTATTGTGAATTGTACTTGTGATCCATCACAGTCACATAAGTTGCAAAATTATTGGGGTACTATCTTTATATTCAGATTATGGGTAAATAATCAAGAAATTTGAACTTGCCGTTACTAATGAAACTATTTACTCAAGTTGGATACCGGGCCAGTCTTGCAGATAATGAACATTTCAGCAGGCACATGGAGACCCACATTTACTAGCATTTTATGCCAAACCATAAAATGTTGATCCGAATACTGATATGTTATGAATAAGCAAATCAATTTGAGCAGTGCTCTTTTCAAATAAAAAATGCAGTTAAGAAGTTACACTCTCACATGTCAGTGTTTTATCAGACATCATATCTAAATCTATGCTTTGGAACAGTTAGACGAGTATTATTCATGTAAATAAACTGGACGAGTATTATTCATGTAAATGTACTGAACGAGTATTATTCATGTGAATGTACTGGACGAGTATTATTCATGTAAATGTACTGGATGAGGATTATTCATGTAAATGTACCGGACAAGTATTATTCATGTAAATGTACTGGACGAGTATTATTCATGTAAATGTACTGGACGAGTATTATTCATGTGAATGTACTGTACGAGTATTATTCATGTGAATGTACTGGACGGTTATTATTCATGTAAATGTACTGGACGAGTATTATTCATGTGAATGTACTGGACGAGTATTATTCATGTGAATGTACTGGACGAGTATTATTCATGTAAATGTATTGGACGAGTATTATTTATGTAAATGTACTAGACAAGTTTTATTCATGTAAATGAGCTGGACGAGTATTATTCATGTAAATGTACTAAATGTGTCTCCTGTTCAATGAGAGAAGGAATATGTTATTCACGGATTTTGAAAACTCTATACCTGTAATGCATGCTAGGAACAATTTAATTTCAGGCAAGTCTTGTATCTTTTTACTTCTTTTTTCTCATCATTATGAATATGTCTTTAGTGACAAAAATGTAATATGCATGTAATACGTATTGGTACAGCAGTTGTGACATTAATTATTCGTTACTGTAAGATGAAATTTTAAACGTGTAGAGATAGAGAGCTTTCAGATCGTATCGGTTGACCAGGCAAGAACTGACATTATATATCATAATCACAATGTATGCGATAACACATATAATTATATAAAACTTGCATTTGAATTATAACGTGAAGCTTTGTTAGTTACTACTGGTATAATGACTTGCACTGTTCCAATATCAATAAAAGTATTTCTTTTTCAAGTTTGTAATATATTTCTCCAAATTATAGTGGTCTTTAATAACAAAAAAAAAGACATTAAACACAACTAATCTTTTCTTTTACAAAAACAGGAATCTATGAAGATGATGGGTCTAAGCAATGCTATCTACTGGCTGTCATGGTTTGTCAAGTGTCTCATCTACCTGGCTGTTGCCATGCTTTTCTATACGCTGCTTCTCTCCATCAAGTTCACAGAGAAAGGGAAGGTCCTTTCATACACAGATCCCACATTGTTCTACGTGTTTCTCTTCTGCTACAGCCTGTCTGTCATTGCCTTCAGTTTTATGATGAGCACCTTTTTTAAGAAAGGTGAGTCTTATTTGATTTTGCATATTATGTATTATGTAATTTCCCTCCTTTCGAACACATTAGATTTTTATAACGAAATTGTAAAGCTGAATACATGTGAAAAATGTGAAAGAGGTTTGACGTGAAATATGTTCCATGATCTGTTGATCCCTGACATGCAAGCAAAAGTTTAAAGAATGTCTTGTACAGTTGGCAATCATATTGACATGATTGCACAGATGTCATTCTTAATAAATTGTTTAATATAGAGATAATTAATTGTGTCAATGTGAAAAGAATATATCGCCATCACAAATACCTAAAACATTAACTTCGAACAATAGCAAATAGTTTCAAATATTAACCTATTTAGATAGTTTTCTACAATTAATTTTGCAATAATTGTTACTAAACTTACATGACCTATTTCTATTTTGTTAATCAGTATATCACAAATACAGAGCATAGTACAATTTACAACAACTGTTGAAAGTTTTAAGGTAAACTTCTTGATTAATGATTGTAGATTGTTTCAATAGCAGTTTTATCTCTCATTACATACATGATCCTCTTTGCAAATGAGAAAATGCGGATATATTTGCATTGTTAGAAAACCTAAAGAATGTGACATTTGAGGTTAATGTGCAGTGAATGTTAACCAGGAGGACGGCAAACTTGCGAAAACCGCACATTTCATGTCGGAATGCAGAAATCAACATCAAATCATGATAGATAAAGATAATGATTCATTTTTTAAAATGATCATTAGATTTTATGGTCTAAAACGTTCGGCTACGACCACATAGGAATGATCTACAATTATCCACGAGAGCCTGTGATTAGACAGTACTTACTTTACCTGTATCGACAACTACCATCTATATGAAGCCCAAAGTCTATAACATCAAGGTCATGTGCGCATGTCCACTTCCACGATATTGGATATTAATTTTGCCATTGATGTCAATACTAAGTTGCCACTTAACTAATGAAATATTATCTCTTTCATATATATATATATATATATATATATATATATATATATATATATATATATATATATATATATATATATATATATATATGTATGTATTTATGTATGTATGTATATATATATATATATATATATATATATATATATATATATATATATATATATGTGTTTATATATATATATATATATATATATATATATATATATATATATATATATATATATATATATATATATATATATATATATATATATATATATATATATATATACTAACAACAGAGATAAGAAAACAAAATATATGGATACACACATCTACTTATCCATATATTGTTCCCTCAACCATTAATTGTATTTTATAGAAATCGAATACTATTAGCTCATTAGTCAGCCGATTATTAGGAATGTGCTTTTCATACACCAGTAAAACAGTTTAATGTGAGTAGCTGCTTCTTAAATACAATTTCGAGTTTAAAAATACACTTTTGATATCTTAAACTGTGTAACTTGTACAGGAAATTTTTTTTTCTATTCTAGAACTGATAAGTTGTGTTATCTTCGAAATTGAATGGGAATTTATATACAGCTTCATTTTAGATGCGATGGGATGTTAATATAAACCTAATTTTAATATTTAGTACGCAAAAAGAAAGATAAATAAAGGGAATAATGGGTTTAATGAACTACCTTCAAACTGTAATCCCATAATTGTTACCTTGCAATGAAGGTCTTGAAATTGTAAAGCAGGTGGACAAATGTTATTATTAAGCTCTACCTCATTATAATGCCCTTAATTATGATGATATTCTGGAGATAATTGTACTTATATTAACTCCATGAAAACATGAAGTCATTATATTTGAACTGGTCTGTCAAATGTCTGACAATATTGATTGAAAGAAAACAACCTGAAACGTTTCTGTTGACTTAGCTTTTAAAAGACATTGAAGCATTTCCGCTATAATGTGGCTCTCACTACACCTCGGTTCTGTACACACTGCTGTTCATGACGTATTGCTGCGTCTTGGTGGATGTCATGGTCTGCATTTATGAGTCCCAAAAACCACATTATAACTATACTTCACAACTAAAAAAGAGTGGGTATTCAAGATTATATTTAATGATGACATGCAGATCATAAGAGGTACATATTATTAGGACAGCAACTTCAGCAAGAGGAATTTTTGATGTGAAGTGATTATGATTTTTAACGTAGCTTTAACAATTTTTCAGTTATATCGCTACGATGTCTGCATTGTGGCAGTTTATAGTGATATCTAGCAATGGGGCATCATGCTGCAGACATGTAGTATGATGTCCCACCCAGTTACATTATCCTGACACCAGGCCAACCAGTGCTAATGCTAACCTCTTAATGCTGAGTGCCAAGCGAGGCAGCTGTTAGTACCATTTTTGTAAGTGTTTGGTAAGACTCGACCGGGGATCGAACCCACGACCTCCCGAATCCGAGTCGGACGCTCTAACCACAAGGCCACCGGAGCGAGGAATTTGCTTGGAGACAGTATTATGCAGACGTAGCCTAGCTTTCTGTAAATAATAATTGTGATTACATTTCTTTTCTGCAAAGTATAGCAGTAGTTCTTTGCAAAGATCTATTTGCATTGAAACATTTGCAGAAGGCCTTGCAGTGACCACCCTAATATTATTAAATAGCGCAATTCATAATATTTTGTCTTAAAAGTCAGTGACCATCTAATATAAATTAGAATTGTGAGGAAAAAACGATCTTGAAATATATAATAGTAAAAGGCATATAAGTGAATCATCATCATCATCATCATCATCATCATTATCATCATCGTCATCATCATCATCATCATCATCATCATCATCATCATCATCATCATCATCATCATCATCATCATTATCATCATCGTCATCATCATCATCATCATCATAATCATCATCATCATCATCATCATCATTAATTATAGGTTTGTAAGAATTATTAAACCTTAATCATCATCCATTTTTTGCTTGTCTTTTTGTGACATGGCAATGAAATAGTAAGAAGCAATGGATTAAATGATAAATTGGCGTTATGTTTAGACAATTCTACCCACGACATAGTTTAAGCAAATATAAACATTTTGGGAGAATGCACGTACATAGTTGGCTCATTTACTTGTCTTAATTGAAAATATTTAGAGTGTGTTATAAAATTTTCGATTTTGACTACATTCTAGTGAAGCAAATACTAATATGGGTATCTAAACATGCTACATTTGGATTCCCATTTCAGTAAATAAATGTATCTGTGACCAAAGCTGTAAAATACATTTTATAAAACATATAGAATACGCATGGAATACATATGGAATACACATAGAATACAAATGGAATACATCTGAAATACACATGCAATACATATGGAATACACATGGAATACATATGGAATACGCATGGAATACATATCGAATACACATGGAATACACATGGAATCCACATGGAATACATATTGAATACACATAGAATACACATGGAATACATATGAAATATGCATGGGATACATATGGAATACATATGGAATACACATGGAATACACATGGAATCCCCATGGAATACACATGGAATCCATATGAAATATGCATTGAAATACATATGGAATACACATGGAATACACATGGAACACACATGGAATACATATTGCATACACATAGAATACACATGGAGTACATATGGAATACACATGGAATACACATGGAATACATAACATATTGAATACACATGGAATACACATTGAATACATATGGAATACACATGGAATACACATGGAAAGAAAGTTCCTTCTGACAGAGGTTGGTTTTCACTTAGTCAAAATTGACATATAATAATGTATACATTACGTTGTTGTTGTTGTTGGGCTTAACGCCATTTTTCAGCACACAATAGGCTATTCATGGCGGCCAGTATTAATGGTGGAGGAAGAAACCGGGAAATCACCGGAAAGAACCACCAACCCACGAGAAGCTACTGGCAAGTTCTCTCACATAACCACATTCGCCGA
This sequence comes from Potamilus streckersoni, assembly GCA_016746295.1. Taxonomy (NCBI): domain Eukaryota; kingdom Metazoa; phylum Mollusca; class Bivalvia; order Unionida; family Unionidae; genus Potamilus; species Potamilus streckersoni. Next base: position 798,854 of record JAEAOA010001849.1, read on the forward strand.
ATCATAGATTCCCACCCACGCAGACAGAGGTGAGATGGCAGTGATCCGTAACGGACAGCGCTTTAGACCACTCGGCCACTCTGGCCCCTTTATATACATTACGTACATCTTTCAGAAGAATACATATGTCTGCTCTTTTTATGAAAAAGTACTTTTTATTCAAAGACACTATATTTTCTTGCTGATGAGTTGAATCTAATTTAAAATTGCACATGCCTGGAAAAGATGTCGCATAATGTGCAAGCACATCTGGGTCGATATGGTTTGTAAGGAATGAATACTATAACAAACAAAAGAAACCCTAATCTGCCCAGGTATGATGCAATAAGTAGATCAGGGGCGATGTTGTTTGCAGCTGGACTCAATTTATGAGCGAGTATATAAGGCACATATGTCATCTCCATCATTATTATTGCCACTTGATTATATGAATAAACAAAGAAAAGAAGGAAGGAACAAACAATTATTAAATTATTATATTTAATTAAACAAACAAGCGATTATTGGAACCTAGCGCTCAGAATGATAATAGGAATTAAAATGTATTGTCAATTTTACAAGCTTAAAATAATTTGTATGTATATAGGTAAAGTGGAGTGATCTTTAACTTGATATTTTGTTTATAATTCATAATTATAATTTTAACTTCATTGATGTTTTTTCCTAGTTTAAATATATACACCAAATGCACTATGAATCTTAAACTTATTGTATTCTAGCACACCGATACATACATGGAGGGGCTTATATTATCAATTAAATCCCAATCCAACCACTAAACACTCCCACAATTGTCCGCTTACCAACTCCTTTGAAAATAAAATGAGAAATTACAAATAGGTCTGATACATGCACCACCACCTTTGAAAACAAAAATACTACTTGCGTTTGCGCAAATAAATTTATAGATGGTGGAATGAGGGTTGTGTCTGCTTTTTACCTTAGTTATGATAATGAGCTGAACCTGAAAGGGCCAACTGAATTGCCCCCCTTTGTGGTCAGATGGGTTTCATTGGCCAATCATGTGTTGGGGCTTGCAAATGCTCACAGTTAACGGAATTAGCGTCACTTTCAACTGAACTGCAAAGGATCAGATACATTATCAATTACATCCCAATACAACCAACCACACCCAAAACTGTCTGCCCACCCTTCCGCACCCCCTTTGAAAATAAAATTAGGACCAATGGCATATGTGTCTGACATATACACCCTACTCTCAGATGCCATACAGTCCAATGTTTTCGTTTGTTTTGGGAAAACTGATTTCTTTTTCTAAGCTATATATTAAATAGTATATCACCAGCATATATTAGTATTATTCATTACACTAGTCACAAGGAAGTAAAACGGATGTGTAATCAAAACAAATGTCATCTATATATTTTAGTCCAACACAAACATTTTAAAGACAGAGATATTTTTAACTATAAGTTTGACATTATTTTAAATCCATTTCCTCAAATATCAAGCATGAAATTTGTAAACCAAAAAAAGTTTTTATTCACAGGAAGGGTTCACCACTGTGACTATATTAATCAATCATTTTGAGCAAGACATTTAAAGAGAAATATCAAATTTTGAAAATCACATCAAAGGGAGATAATAATCCAGTTCCTCTCCCATTAAGTAAATTTGGGCTTGCCTTTATCTGAATATCTGAAGGAATAGATTTAATTTTACCTCGAACTTGTTATGCATTTTAACTATAATCAGAAGGAAAGGAACATGTTGCTTTGTATGGTGTTACCCACAATTATTAAATATTAACTTCATTAACATTTGCATTTCATCTATACTTTTTATTGAAAGTAAGATAGCCTATTGAAACTAATCTGTATTGTTTGAAAATGTTATTATCTTGCGGGACATTAATTTGCAAAATAATGGCAGTAAATATTGACGCGAGACAATTTCGATCAAATGATTTGTTATGTAAATTTTCATAGGTTGAAACAAGTTCATTTATCATTGTGATGCATTGTCTTTGACAAACGTAATGCATATCTTGGAAAAATGTTGGCATTGTTTGAGTAACAGATAGTATTTGATACCAGAACGTCAATGAAAACTTCATCCTAGTTTCAAATGCATTACCTTTCGAAAGTTATGCATTACTTTTAATAAAATACAGACAAAAAATTCATTTTTGTAATTGTTACATTTGAATGCATTGTATTTACCTTATTGTACCTAAAGGTCATTGATAACCTGTTTTGAGATAAATTAGTTTAGTTTTCAGGTTTTTATTTACGAAAGGCAGAGTTGCAGTAGATTCATGATTAGCCTTGCCCTGAGTATTTAGACATCGTGTTATTATCCTTGATTTATGTCACAGGAAAATGTTTGCGCTACTTTGATTTTTCATACATAATTCAGGTTTATTATACAGTAATATAATACTCACTTGATATAAAGCTAAATCAAGTATATATTCTTGTTACAGCCAACACTGCTGCCTTCTCTGCTGGCATTTTGTTCTTTTTGACTTTCTGTGTGTTCTACTTTCTGGACGGATACTACAGTACAATGACCAAAAGTCAGAAATTAGCTGCTTGTCTGTTGTCCAACATTGCCATGGCATTTGGGGTCAAGGCCATCGCTATCTATGAAGGAACAGGTAAATTTTGTAGTATTCTGTTTACATCTTGGTAAACAGATTTTGATAAAAGGTAATGCATAAAGTGAACAAGTTTGTCATTTCTATTCCATTACCTATTAAATGGGACACAAATTATGTGATTTGTTCTTATTATCATTTTACCGTAATTTCTTGAAATTAATTCTTGCATAAATGAGTGTTTAGAATGGTCAGATTGGCTGTATGAAGGTGGAAATATGTATTAGTTGACATCAGAGTTCATGAATTGTTTGAGAGCAAGTCTCGTCATAGTTCCCATCTTTCATGCTCAGAAGTTTTTGATTTATCCAAGCTGCACCCAAAAAACTGAATCTGTATATTTATCTAGTGCACAATGGCTGAAAGTATAAACCTATATTATATCCAGTCCTGTTACACATAGATTTAACAATCTATGAAGGAAAATAAATCAAAGTACTCGCCAATCCATCTTGTTTATCTAACTGTACAAGTATTTTATATATTCATTTTGTTTTCTCCACAGTAACTGCTGTGTATTCGCAAGCACATATTAGTCAAGCTACTTTTCAGGATCGGATTAACACCATATAGTTATTTATCAAACTTTGTTGTATTTTATCCCATAAAGGTAACAAATAAACTGTTTCGTGCTAAACATGTTTCCAATGGGGTCATCCACTGACCATATGTCACTATGGTTATTGTATAACATGTTCTTGTACATCTAAGGTACTCAGAAACAGAACCAAAAAGTTAAGCAGATCCACGGAATTAGTATTTCTGCTTCAGAAACGTTACATCTATATGTAATCTGAATTCTCAAATATCCCTGTATCACTGATATGTGTTATGACGTCATAGTATGCAAATAAATTTGATAAGAGGTTTAATACTTAAATTACTTTGGTCAAGTTAAATTTTTCGCTGTCTATCTGTCCATTGAAACGAGTTTTAGCCAATGCTTTACTAAAATATTTGCCCTTAGTGTGAATTTTGTTTATGCTTGAAAGCCTTTGACGGATTACATGCAGTAAAGGTAAATTTTGTATGGCCTTTATAAATATCTGAGAGATTAATATTAGTTTAGATTACCTGAGCTTGTTTTTGCACTTATTGCACCTCAAAACTTATGTGAGTCTTTGTTTGACCTTATAAACTTTTAAATGATTGCAGTCTGTTTCTCATATAGACCTAATAAGATAAGACATGATTGTGTTCTGAGCATATTTATTGCCTGTTTTGTGTCAGACACGACGAAATTTGAAAATATTTCTAAGGACTTACATGTTTCTTCAGCATCAACTCAAAAGTGATTTGTGTATTCGAGTGTGACCAGACGCATGACTTTTCATGAAAAGGATCAGTTCAGAAAAACAGTGCAATTCTCATCTTTTAAACCAATATTGTAAAACATTGTGTGATCCTCACTAAACGTATGTATCTTATTTACTACTATTAGGCTTATTCGTGAGTAAACATAAGGCATTTTTTTGGGAGGCTGAAACTGAATTAGTATTTCATATATTCGTTCAAACTTGAGATATATTAATATATTTGCTTTTCATCTTCCATTTTCATTTAAATTATGTTTTAAAGTGTTTGTTTCATTATTTAAATTTTATATTTGGATATAAATTTATTTAGGTCAAATTGTTAAACATCTTATAATATGACGTTTATTAATATATTTTCGTCATAGTCATTCCAACGTAGAAAGAGTCACTGACTCAAATTGCATGGTATATGGTCATAACTTGAGTCTGGATGACTTTCAGGCTGGACTTTGCAATAATGACGAAATGCGAAGTAATGGGGAGCGTGTATTTTTTTATAAGATCTTTAATAATACACTGAAAAATTGTAAAGTAAGACACCTTTCAGAGCGAATTAGACTTTGATTTTAAACCTCACATTATTTCTATGAGTACTGCATGTAATCACTTATAAATCAAGTCCAACTGCAAAGTGCATAGACTCATATCTAATGTCACATAATGCGCCTTCATATAGGGATTTGTGCAGTCTGTTATAGATTGAACAAACAACATTGATCCTGATCCTACGGTGCAGTTTGCAATAGTAGATTAGGTCCATGTTCTTTGCAGTTGGATCTATAGCAAGTATTGATGGTAGTTGTAATGGTTGACTTATCAAAGTATTTTTCACCAGGATCAGGAGCGCAATGGAGCAATTTCCATGAGCCTGGGGTAGTGGATGACAACTTCACCTTACTGTTAGCCATTATCATGCTGCTTGTGGACACGGCAATCTACATGATTGTTGCAATGTATGTGGACAATGTCCACCCAGGGGAATTTGGTGTAGCGCAGCCTTTCTATTTTCCTTTCTTGGTAAGACTATGTTTGGTCTGTTCAATTGATGGGGAGAACACAATAGGAAACGGTTTTAAAATCCCATCAGCAGCAACAAGAACAAGAATCATACAAAATAATTAAACAACATTCCATTTTCAACATGTTTTTAATTAATGCAAATATGATTTATACGTATTATATGTACAAGAATTTAAATAAAAGAAATATAAGAACATCAGTAATCACTTAATCGTGTGTCCTTTGCTTAAAAGTGCTAGTTAGGTATTTCTTTATTACATAGCAACATATTGTTGGCAGAATGTAGCGGACATTAGGTTCTACTTGTATTTTTACTTAACATACCTATATTTCAATGAGGCAAAATATAGAAACCAATGCCACACTGCATTACATGGTTCAAAGGTGAAAACTAAAGAATAAAAACAACTTTTTAATATGTCAGAGTGAAGATAAACATCTTCCTTTAACATCTGCTTTCGGTATATCCTGAAATGAGCTGAAGGTTGGATGCACGAAAATTTTGTTTATTTTGTAGCCATCCTACTGGTGTAGTAAAAAGATAGACCAGAGAGTTTGCAGTAACGATGACAGAGGTTATGACCCTGAGTATTTTGAGAGAGATCAAACTGATATGAAGAGTGGAATATCTATCAAAAACCTCACCAAGGTCAGTAGCATAAATACTCTTTCATGCGTATATTTAATAACATTATATGCCACGATGCACGTTTAGAAATCACGTGTATTACGCAACTAGTTGCATGATTATTAAATATCATTAGGAATTTCAATTTTTATGTGCTGATCAGCCAATAAACTGTACCAAACTTTTCAAGTGAAGATAAAAGGACACATGGTTATAAGCTTTTTAATAGTTAAATATATGAGGCTATTTGTCAAATTATTATAAATGAGTCAACCTTTCTTGATTGGCAGGGAGACATTTGTCATCCAACTAAATATTGCAGTCTCTTTTTGAGGCTATTCAAAAAATCTATATGCCACTTTATTTCACTTTAAGGTTGAAACATGTACCCTTTATAGTTCTAAATTTGATTTGTAGCTGGGCATGAAAAGTTGTTAAGTATATTTGATTTTCATTTTTTGCTGGCTTTTTTCCATGAATATATGTCATAATATGATTGACCTTTGTTGATAACTGAGTTTCTGGCCTGTCTGACTAATGTGTTGTTGCCTACAAAATAAATATTGCATAACTAATATTTCTCTATGATTTTAAAATATATGTTAATGTTGTTATTAATTATTAATTGGAGGTAAACATGTTTGCAGATGTTGTGTTCAAGGTATAATTTTCCTTTTTGTGGATCACAAATGTTTTAGAAGCAAGTTGTTTACAAATGAAATGGAAATATGTCATTAATCCTTTTTCCATTATTGTTTCGTATCTATTCATTTTGTTTACTTCAAAATTGCTAATTCCTGTTTTATTATCTAAAATAGAAACAGTGCTTTTGATGTGTTCAGTTTTTAATTTGAGAGGATTTACTTATTTAACGTATTCGGTTGACAAAGTGCTCAATGTTTTTGGACTAAACAACTATTTTGGGATTATTGTGAATTTTTTCAAGAATCATTGTGATACATCAAGAAAGCGGGCACATTAGCATATGAGGGTATTATCACTTTCAAAATTTGAATCCATACTTAACACCACTAAAAATCATTAGGAACTCTATACATTTGGACCCTTGGTTGAACTTTTGAGACTATGTGATTGTACATTTTGGACTTTGAGGGATTATAAGTTCTGTTTAAATCTTCACTCTCTTTTATGGGAAAATAAATTATTTGTTATATTGACAAATCTTTATGTTTTCTCTATTTTCTGTTTTTAGTTTAAGTCCATTGATTGGTAACAAAAGTTAAAAACTCTCTAGTTAAAATGTTTAGATGATTAAATTTAGCGGAAGTTTCATAAATAAATGATGTGCCACAAAAGTTTGAAACCCATTTAAGAAAAAAAAAGTTATATTTGTACCAGAATTTACTCTATGCATAGAAATCCAAGAAGAAACACTTCCAATATATTGATAAATCTTTGAAATTAAATGTACTGTTTCAGATAAAATGGTACTTTCCTATTATTCCATGAGTAAAAAGCAAAATTGTGAGCAGAAAATGTTCGGATATGTCTCATGGAAATTTTACTCTTATTCATGTTTTATTGTTAGTTCACAGTTAGTCCGTCATTAATTATAAAAGATTTTGGGAGCTAATATATCAAATATGCTGAACTTGCTGAACTTTGACCTAAGAATTTTGTTACTATAACGTAGTGACAATACTTGTTACAGAAAGAAATGAAAAACTGTATAGTGCCTTTATATTTTATCGTATAAAACAAGATATATATATATATATATATATATATATATATATATATATATATATATATATATATATATATATATATATATATATATATATATATATATATATATATATATATTCTTTGTTTTAGGAAATTCCTCATGTTAGATAGTGTGCATGAGTTGTTTGTAAAGACCAGATATCTAATGTACCTTAAAAAGTCGTATGCGTTCTGGTAAATGTATCCATTTGAACAAAGTATACATATAATGTCCACAGCAGTGATTTCTGAGAGCATCGGGTTAGTTCATGTTTAGTTTGGTAAAATATTTTAAAATGTGAACATTATCATCGTAAACAGTTAGAACATTTTGTATTAATGATATATGAGAGAAGTTAGTGTATCAAATATAATATTTTATTTCTCTTATCTATAACATGATTTCATATCATACTCATATGTCCATGAATTTACATAAATAATATCCTTCGTTTCTTCCTTTCCCACATATTTATATTGCCACGTTAAAATTCTTCTCTACTAATAGTCATACTTTAGCATCAATCTGTTTCTGAGCATATTCCTCATATGTTCATCTTATTCGTATATTAACGTCCAAAGTGGAATCAGTCTTATTGACGTGTTCAGGTTTTAATCTAAGTGGATTTATTTATTTAAAGTACTCAATAGACAAAGTGCTCAATATTTTCAAATAAAACCACTATTTGGGGATCACAGTGAGTTCATTTAAGGACAGTTTGGATTATATCATTGTGATACATCAAGACTTTTTTCAACATGAGAATGGACTTTCACAATCGGTAAAAATGGAACATCCACTGTATTGATATATATGAGAAAGATAAATAATGACCTAAATCCAATGTTAATTATCGGTGAGAAATTCTTTAGGAGTCAAGAGAATGCTGTATTTTAAAATAATGATAACATTATGACTAAGCATACATGTTCATTTCTGATAAGAACAAGCTATCAATGCATTTGTCATTGTTCTATTTATTCACTGAATCAATGTTTTTGTTCAAAAATGCATTTTGTTTCAATTACTTTCTAAAGGGTATAGGTTCCTTAACATACACCGAGAGCTGTCGTAAAATGTGCCATGTAACGTTCACATGGTCTTCTTATGCACTCACGTAAAATTGGTCAGTCAAGATGTGAACCCTGTTAAAATAAATTAAACCACCAATTGTATCATGTAATACATTTCTATCGCAAACTTACATTAAGTCCTTCATTCAATCTTGGACCACGTCCATTGTTTAACGAGCTCTTTATTTGGGTGAATCACGACATCTAACTTAGAAATCACTATTAATGTAACCAATTTCTAATATTCGGAACCAGTGCAACATCAGGCTAGATGGGCGCTTGCTAATTTTACATATTTTTGATGGACGTGTGTTCATTTTTCACAAGAATCAACTAAAACCATAATATGTCTAATGTTTCGATGGAATTAAAGACTAATGATCACACACCACTATCAGTCTCCAGTGTGACTGATCACATGACTGTCAGTGTAAAGAAATCTTCAGATCATAGGTTGTTTACTTGTAATCTTTTCAGCAAGGAACAAAAGATAAATGCTGAGCAAATTTCTAAGTGAATGAGTAACTATCCTGGGTTATCTTACTAACTATCCAAGGAGAGATAATACCTGACGTTATTAGAATTAACAGACGAATTAGGTGACTTGACATTTATTTAACAGATTGGTGTTATTTTGTTAGCAAGGAAAATAAAATGCATGACAGCACAAAAGGATAGCGTTTGGGCAAGGTCTAAATGTTACTAATCCAAGCGCATAGTGTAGCAGCTAGTTCTGATGCGTAACAGCAGAAGCAGATCGCACGGGAACAAGTTATAATGTGTAACAGAACAAAACCATAGCTTTGCGGGACGGTAAAAGGAAAAGCAATAAAGAGAACACAGTCTAGCATGTATAACAATACTGCTCACTGAAGATGGTTAATATTTTCTATGGATTTCTTTGTCAAAATATTAATATATTTGGCCAAATTGTTACAAATACATAGATGGTGGAAATTTTACTTAATAGGTAAACGGAAACTTGCATATTTTTAATGATGCATTATATTATTTAATACAATAACTATTCAAATTCGTTAAAACTTCCTTCTGTTGTTTTACAAGACAATTCAGATCACGTTTACCAGACCCTCATATGACTGAGATTTTACAATGTCATGTGAGAGGTCTGTGGAATAAAACCTCTGCACTTACTAACCAGACTTTGCATTTTTGTATTAATTTGGTCCTCTAATATCTTAACATCACTAATTCACAGCAAAGAACCTTGATGCAAAGATAATTTATGAAATTTGTTTTGCAGGAATTTGGGTCTGGAGCAAGCAAGATTGTGGCTGTTAATGATTTGTCTTTGAACATGTATGAAGGTCAAATAACATCACTTTTGGGTCATAATGGAGCAGGAAAAACCACCACTATGAGCATGTTAACAGGTCAGTGATTAATTTGGGATCTGCTGATAATTGCAGAATGTTTATGTATTGTATTTTATTTGATCGTAACTGTATTTTGAGGTGGTATTTCCACCTGTACAATCAATTAAAATAGATCTAACTTATATTGTATCAAATTATGTAAACCTGATAGAATGAAAAAATTAAAAGGCATGCAAATCCCACTTATGTGTGCTCGCAGTCACATGAAGGTGTAACTCCACACATTTTGAATCGCTGTAGTAAATAGTATTACTTATGGTACATAATAAAATCATTAAACATTAATTAATGGATTATGCTACTCATTTTCAAAGATGACTGTTTATAGCAATGTTACCAAATAAAGGACTTTACTAGTTGCAAGAATAGTTTAATTTAATCAATAGGACATCATTATAGAAATGATAAATTGAAGCTTTAAAGGGATCTTAAAATTCCCTATTGGCATTGAAAATTTTATTTTCAAAGATTATGGAAACTTCCTGAAATTGATTGCAGAAATAACTAGATAAACACGTTACTAATTTAATAACAAAATTAAAGCGTTGACACTTTTATTTCTCAAAATAAATAATCATATTTTTTGTTTCTTGTTGTTTTAAAAAAGAATATAATTCTGTTCTGAAACAATGGTAACACTGCAGCAAGCTAAAAGCAGTGACATAACATGCAACGGCTTTGTTGTTAGGCAGGTATTGATCAATTAAACCGTATGGGATTTAGATTTTAGCAATATTTTAAAGATTTTTAATCTTGAAAGCAAAGATAATTCAAATAGAAAGAAGTTATTTATCCACAGTTATTCCAAAAATGATTATAAGACACGTATTTAGCCATCTCTCTCTCTCTTTCTCTCTCTCTCTCTCTCTCTCTCTCTCTCTCTCTCTCTCTCTCTCTCTCTCTCTCTCTATCCGAACGTTCCTGTTTCACAGCTGGTAAACACACCAGAATTTAAATTCTTCAGGAGTACTTCAGTTGATTGAGATCTCTACCTTCAATATTTTTAGACAGTCTTGTACACCAATTACTGTGGGCAGGTGTATTATCTGTCCTGCGTTCATTTCATGTGAAAGACACAGTTTGGATATACGCTAATTAATCTTTTTCCATTATTATTAGGAGATACAGCTGGCTTTAGATGCACAATATAGTAGATTCCGTAGTCAAACTAGCTTTCAAAGAACTATATTGGGTTGCCAATTTTGTATCTGATTTCGTTATATTGCACCATGTGTTCACAGGAGTATAATCATTTTCGTATCTGATCCAGGCAAAACACGCTATTTTAACAACTTTAATATGCAGATTTTATAGTTGCTATTTGTGGCAAATGTAGATACATTTATCAGCCTTGGAGGAATTTGTATTAAAAGGAAGCCTTTTAAAGGCTACGTATGGAATACAAACATCCCATGGACAAGCATATACAGTTGCCATAAAAAATAAGAAAACTTGTCAGAGGAGGCAATCTGTGAGAGAGCAAAGGTTTTAAATTAAGCAATTATGAAGACATTAGAGATTAAAATTTGCACTTTAAAATAATCACTGAATCAATATACAATTATTTACATTTGTATCAGTAATTTTATTTTCAGCGAGAATAATATCACATCACAAGCTTGGTGGATGAATAAAGTATATGATATTTGTATTCTGCCATTCATTGCATGTAAGAAAGCAGATGATAACAAGTCACATAATCATAACGTTAGTAAAGAAAAGATATCATTTTGCAACTTTTATTGTTATTGTTAATTGTTTCTATACATTATTACACCAATAGCAATAATGCCGCTTCGGTTGCGTTTCTCTTGCGCAAATTGTTGAAGATTCAACATAACCGGATCTTACTTCATTATATAGAAAACATCTGTGGAAGTGGCACTAGAGAGACATATATTTGACCAAAGAATCTATGCCTGTTAGCGCTTAAAGTAGCATTTAAATTTAAGTATTTTTGTTTGTATCCCCCATCCAGGTTTCATCTCCCCAACAAGCGGCACAGCTATAGTCAATGGTTATGACATAAGAACTAACATTTCCAAGGTTCGTGAAAATCTGGGTATGTGTCCACAGCATAACATCCTTTTTGACTCCATGTCAGTTGAGGAACATCTCAAATTCTTTGCTTTGGTAAGATAATTTTTATCTGTAAATTGTTGATATTATCATCACTTTTATTTTGTGGCAATGTCTGTTTTGCTGCTGTTGTTGTCTACATTTGGACAGTAGTGTTTTTATCAGTGGCCTATTTCAAGAAATGCCACCCTTATTCTGAAGCCACTTAAATATGAATTTGTACTAATTTATTCCTATGAAAGAGGGAAACCTTTTACAAAACCAGTTTTTATTGCACAGGAGGTACCTTCACAAAAGAGGAGAACTAGAAATGTATTTAATTCAATTTAATACAGCAGTCCCTCTGTATATATTGTCCCTTTTTACGCAGTTCCTCATATAAATATGGGTATAATCATTGATCACCTTTTTGTGATGAATGCAGGTTTGACATTAAAGCGACCTTAGTATGAATTGAATTTTTGTGCAACACAGTACACTTTCATTGCTCCACTCAACATAGCTAATGCAAGGGAATACTGTATCACATGTGCACTTTATGGTTCCAGTCAACATATGTATGGCGGAGAATCAAATAAGCTGGCCGTCATGTATATAATATGCAAAATCCTTTCATTTTCTGCAAACTCACAACATAGATCACCATACGTTACAACAAGGGTCTCCTGTATCATGTGTCCACTTTTACGATTTATTTCGAACAAAGCAAAGACAGAGATTAATGTTGCACAATCCGTTATGTTCTTTTCTATTGTAATCTACTGACACAGCCACATATGTAACCATGAAACTTTATGCAGTGAATTTGTTTGGAATTATTTACTTAAAATATCAAAACAAAATTGCAGGTTCTCGTACCAGATAAATTCGGTACATAGGTGTATTTACCTTAATTTTCAGACTTGAACTGGATATTATTCTTGATTCATAAAATTCAAGGAGGAACTGTTGACACATCAGTACAATTCTGCATTCATCAGATCAATAACGAACTCCCTGAACAAATTGATCTTATGGAAGATGTTCTTTGTCGCGGAAATTATAAAATGGTGAACTGTTTTTCACATTCAGTGACTTTTCCAGGTGTTAGATATTATAAAGATAGCAAAACATTTAGTTAAATCTTTGACTTGTTCGCATCATTTGTAGCATTTTACTAGTAAATGAGGTATGGAAAAATAATAATTTTCTAAATTTTTGTGGGGTGTTTGTCAATTGCTGAGTAAACGTATAAATATGAATACACAAATTATATGATTTAAAATATTAAATAATAGTAAACATTTATCCTACTATGCCAAGGTCATATTTTCCATTTCTTGTCTGTTTTCATCCAAGTACTAGAGTTTATCAAATGCCACTAGATAACTGACTTGATGTTGAGCTATGGTAAAAATCTTATAAACAGTGTAATTGTTTTCATTTTTAATACCTTCACTAAATCTGAGTAAGGTTTACACGTATCATAGAGCTGTGCATTGCAATCTTTCCTATATAACATGGAGCCATATTCTATATTCACTGTGCAACTTTATTGGCTCCATCAAGGACTACTGGGGTATTTTAAGTTTAGTATACAGTCAGTTCTGGTGATCTATCATGGGTACAGTTTTATTGTGCCAGATCTTTGAAGGTCTAATCAATAACATAACCAAAATGTATTAATATTTATGTTGGAAGCATTTTGTTTTATTCCGATACACAAATCTATTATAAAGATTCTATGTTTGTTTCACATGCCATGAACTCCAAATTTTCCTAGTCTGTCTCTTTGATTGAATTTTGTATTTATAGGTGACTGTACAAGGATGTTTGCGTTTCATCAACACATTTATAGTTTCAGTTTTTTATTTGGTAATAATTTGATCAACATACACAGAAAAAAATATTGGTTGTACCAGACAACTTTCTTATAGGTGCTGACCTTGACTTAGTGCTGACCTTGGGATAAAGCACATGTCAATATGTTTCTATTGAGGTTTGATTGAAAGACTTCAATAGGAATTCTGGTCCAAGATATGTTGAAGAAAGCAAGTTTTTACTTTGACCCGATGAGTCGAATGGCTAATCATAAAGTGATCGTTGATGAAATACATGTAAGCCAGGAATATATTTTCATCTTCATAACAAAAGTTGGAAGGATGCCTATGGGATGATTTACACCAAGTTTTGCAATTACGTTGTTGCAGCAGAGTTGTAGTACCAATAGACATCTTGATGTCCAAAAGACCTTTCCCCCATCAATACATTTAAGTGCTGATGAAAAGTTAATATTTAAAGCAAAATTACAATAATTAATTCAAATAGAAATATGGTATATATGTGTCCTTGAATTTCAGTTAAAGGGAAGTTCATGGGGCGATGTAAACAAAGAGGTGGAAAAGATGGTAACGATTCTTGGACTCCAGGCTAAACGAGATACCCAATCACATACACTCTCAGGGGGGCAAAAGCGAAAATTGTCAGTGGGGATATCTTTAATTGCTGGTTCAAAGGTGAGATTTTGTTCTTATTGTACATTTAACAAAATTACATAAATTTATACGAGAACACAAATGTTTATTTATAGTATAGCTTAGAAACATTATTGAGTCATTTCAAGTTTGATCCTGTATTCTCAATATGTACCAGAGAATTAAATTACTATGGCGTTAGTGTAAGAAACCAGAGATCAATGTTTTGTTTATTATTATGTATTTTGGAATTACTGTGATCATTCGTTTCATCTTAAGATGGACATACCTCACCTACGGACATTACATCAATTCATTTACCTATTGAGACGAAACATTCACTGAAGTACATGAATGGATGTCACACACCAAAACTGGTTCATGTGACCTATTGTTTGGTATTTATTTAACATTGTTAAAGAAAATTACGCGCAGTTTATTTATGTGGGATATTTTGTATATATTATTTCAGGTCATAATTCTAGATGAACCTACTTCAGGAATGGATCCCTCGGCCAGAAGACAGCTCTGGGACATATTACAGCAGTTCCGTCAGGATAGAACTATTATTTTTACAACACATTCTATGGATGAAGCGGATATCCTGAGTGACAGGATTGCAATTATGGCTGAAGGAGTCATCAGATGCTGTGGGACATCCATGTTTCTAAAAAAACTCTATGGTTAGTAACCGAACATTTAACTATGGTAACAAAACAATATTGTAATCTTTGTCACCAAATGAGGAATATTTGCATAATAAGAAAACAGTGCACTAGAATAATTTTATTACAGAATTAATTTCTCATATTTATTTCTTACATTTTGCAATATTGATTTATATTTGATAATATTTGTCTGAGTTAGTATTAAGTTGGATCAAAGCTATAAGAAATTTGGACAATTTACTACATATCCTGTCACCATTGGCTATTCTTTTCTTTTCCACTTATATTTGCTATATAATGCCAACTATGTGATTTGTGTGGCTTTCCCAAGGACAACAATGGAGTCACCCAGGGCTGCCCAGATTGGGATATTTAACCCGTCTACTAACGTAGGTTTCATTGTTGCCAAAACGGAAAAGAATGGTTTAAAGAAATGTTTGTTTCTTTCTTTAATTATTTTATTATTTATGTTCATGTGCCCTGTTTTTCTTCTTTCTTGATTACAAATACAGAACTATTGTTTTTGCAATGTGTCTGACATTGTATTATCACTCTCCCCAACAGGAAATCATAATCTGCATGTAGGTTTTGACTTTGGCCATGTTTTGTTTAATTATTACCTACCAATGCTAAGTTAGGTAGGAGATATTTAGCCTGCAACGGGGACCTGTTGTTCCGGATAAGGTAAGCAAATCAAAAGAAGTTCTGAGTTTATTATTTCTCTAAAAGTAATTTTTTGTCAATTATGTGTCAATCATTGATGCATACATTTATAGCTTGTATATTGCTTCATATACATGAAGGGATATTCAAACGGAGAAATGTGTATGCTTCCATGCTTCCAACACATAAGTTAGGTGATTGAAGAATGATATGCCAAACATTAAAACTATCTGCTCTCTCTCTGTGTCTCTGTCTGTCAGTCTGTCGGTCTGTCAGTTTGTCTGTCTGTCCGTCTGTCTCTCTATATATTATACATATATATATTACTGATGACTAATATGGCTACTGCTGGAGTAATTTGATATCCAATATAGTCAAAGCTTGAAACCATTATTTTCACTTCTTCTAAACAAATTGGCCTATTAGGATATGCAATTTCACTGAACAGCTTATGATGGTATTTAGTTCATAGCAAAAATTAATTGGTACCAATACGACTACCAAAGTGTCGGCCGCAAAGGCTGTTTTGAAATACGTGTTATCACATCTGACCCTAGATCATGGTGACATTGTGTGTTTAGGAAAAGACTTATGATAATATCTTATAGGTGCTAAATATAGTATACACATATGATTCGGATATATTTCAGCTTTTCGAAAAGCAGATCCACTTCTGCTCACTGCATCCTTTCGTCCACTGCAAATAAATAAATACATTAAAGTTTCTGAAGCAATATAAGTCAGTTTTTTCTCATCTTTGTCATTTACGTTTTGCAAATAGCTAGCGTTTTAAAGAGTTGTCACTGGTTATGGTACAGGTCGTACTATTCCTGCTTAGTAAATCTGATGCAGTACATCCTATCTTGAAATAAAGCCCCTTTTGCCAATAATAATGACTTCACAAAACTGGCTCAAAACTTGCGGTCTCATAACCGATCACAATATTATGTAATCAATAAATAAGTAGATTGCGATCCTGGTCTCCCAGAACAGGCGGACTCTCATAACATTGGTATGTGAATGCATGTTTTAATGTAGTTGCTATCGTACTATAAAATGATACTGAACAAGAAAATATGCTACTCTCTGTTTATTTAAGATTCTATTTAAATTAATCCATTCATAAATAGGAATATCTATACAAAAAACAACTGAAACACTATCATATCTAAACAGTAATAATAATTTTAAAATTATTAAAGTAATAATTTACTGCAAATTTGGCGACATTAGTTTTGTAACGAAACTAGAAGCATTTCCGTGTGCACTTGCAAGTTATGAATAATGATTGATTTTTTCAATTGACCAGTTTGCGTACCTTTTTATTAAATCTTTGTTTATGCAGCTTCTTTGAATAACAGTTTTTCTAATATAATTTATGATTACTATTAATAATTGATGGAAAAGAGAATTTATTTCATGTCTTTCTTCTAATCCTTATAAGCCAGTTATTTCCATGACAACTGACACGAGAACACAAACTTTCTTATCTGCCAGAAATTAAATAGCAGTATTTCACTCAAGTAATATACATGATGCAAAGAAAATTTGAGAGGGGGCAAACTTATAATAGCCAATATTTTCCTCTGAGTTTATAGTGGTTAGGAAGTTTCCGATACGTAATGTTTGATAGCATAGATTGTAATGAGTAACCTTTATCTACATGCATTGTGCTCTATCTGTGCAGGTGCTGGATACCACATGGTCATTGAAAAGCATCCAAGCTGTGATGTTGAGGCTTTGACTCAGCTGATACAGACTCACGTCCCCATGGCAACACTTGAAAGTCAAATCAGCGCAGAGCTTTCCTATCTTTTGCCTTTTGACGAAAGCCCTAAATTTTCAAAGCTCTTTGAGACTGTGGAGATTTCAATGGAGCAGCTTGGAGTTACCAGTTTTGGCATTTCTCCGACAACAATGGAGGAAGTGTTCTTGAAGTAAGTTGACTTTTTCTTTTCTCGCCTGCATAGCAGAGAGTGAGGCATGTATATCCAGTTCTTAGCAGCATCAGTAATACAGTTTTCAGCGGCGTCCGTAATAATGTCTGAAGCATTGACATTATATATTTTAGCAACAAGTTTTGAAAGTCATAAATAGGAAGGATGCATAACTTCATGCTTCAGGTGAGATTTTGTTCTTCTGTGTTTGGAAATGACTTTTAACACATGAATATCTATATCATGCCGACGAATTGAGATCCACATTACTTTCCCTAGGATACACAGAGGCAGCTGACACGGTCTGAACCTGAGTGGATGCGAAAATCACGACCCAAGGATTC
The DNA here is from genome assembly GCA_016746295.1 of Potamilus streckersoni. Taxonomy (NCBI): domain Eukaryota; kingdom Metazoa; phylum Mollusca; class Bivalvia; order Unionida; family Unionidae; genus Potamilus; species Potamilus streckersoni. Next base: position 816,781 of record JAEAOA010001849.1, read on the forward strand.
AGAAACAAATGTTCCCATTTTTAAGGCAATATATTTGAATCTTTTGTATTGGGCCATATTGGTTTGTTTCGTTCTCATAAATCTTAAAGCAAGAAAGAGAAAGCATCGAATGTGATTCCACACGACACAAACCCAGTGCAAAGCTAAGCAATTTTATAATCTGTTCACTGTCATAAGTCTTGGAAGGTGGTCAATCTTATAAATTTAGTTCGTATTATGCTGGTTATGCGGGAACAGAAGATCACTATGACCTAATTTTACATATTCATTTTGTTTTTCAAACTTTTGTGTTTGGCTGATTGCCAAAGAGGACATTAGTCTCCTGTATAACACAGTTAAAGCTAGAATCAACAAAGTTGTTAATGAGTATTTCACTATCATTTAGTAGGTCACCATGACATATTTTATTTGTCATTGATTTTTGTCAAATATTACCTATTATTGTTACTAAGCTAGATAATATTGTAAATCTCTCTTTGCACCATACACTTACCAAATAAAGCAACTGTGACCAACATCTCATGTATTATTGGCTTAGGCATTTCTACCCTATTATAATGTGTAAACATGGTGATGCGATGCCTCTTCAGGAGCAAAATTCCTTTTTTTCAGCAATATGTCATTTTTGTCCATAATTTACACTTCAGTGTGTATGTGTTTGATGTTCAGTTCACAAACACTGTTCATGCTATAATTACTAAATTGATGAAGACTTGCATCTCTGATGTTACAACACTCCAGCAAGAAAATAACTATGCCAGGGCTTGTAATGAAATAGCTAATACATTGGAATATAATCCTACATACTATCACATGTATGTAAGCCATGTGATATTATATAAGTCAATCTTATATTGACTCTTACACTTTACACTTTAATTGTTTTTCGTTAAAACAAGTATCTGTGTCAGTGTCTTTGACTAAACATTGTGTTTAAAGTCATTTCATATTCTAGTCATATAATAACTGGAGCTTTTCTGCTATTGCTACACAATTAAATCCATAGAAGGTCACTGTGACCTACATGTTCTGCTCCACTGACAGAGGCAACCATTTATTATTATGACCATATAGATTATTCCATTCTATCTAGATCCCAGCGTACTAAAAAGGCCCTTTAAAAGCAGTGTAGTTGAAATTAGGAATATGGTATTCAATGGCACGTTTTCAATATTAATTACTACGTGTTAAGTTGTCATCAACAGGTTTATTGTTCATGGCTCACTCCATGTTTAATCCAAGCCTGTGACTTTGACCCAGACAAGTCATGGCTTCTAGATGTGGACAATGATAATAACGTCCTAAACAACAACAACAATCTTAAACGGATTTTAAGAATGATTTAGAACCTGATTCTACAAAATTACATCAATTTCAGGTTATTGCTAACTCATTACATCTACTTTGATATCATGTCATTCTTTATAATGTGCTATATCCAGTATGGCAAGAAAGACTCAGTCTTTATTGTTCCGACCAGGAAATAAGATTTTAAATTTGTTAAAGATGAAACGTTTAAATGTAAAGAGATACAAATTGAAGATAAATTTATTTGGGATAGAAACAAAAATATATTTTAACATCATTGTAGTCGTTACTTATTTTCTGAGGAAAGCAAAAATTGTTTTGTTCAGTCCTGATTAATCTTTAATATGAGGCATGAGTTAGTTGATGCAAGTAATTTATGGTCTTTTCTCTTAGTGGATTACGGTACTGTATTACCTTTGCTTTAGCACATCTTTGGACCAATCTATGAGCATGATTATATGTGACATTGCTCCAATTCTGGCTGACATAAAGTAGATGCACAAAGAACAATAAGATGACACTAATTCTACGACTTGTTTTGTTTTCATTATACAGACAGGCAAAATATATCAATTCTCCCACATTGTGAGGTTTATTGTGTATAAATTATAGATCATAAGAAAACAATTTGCATTCTGATGTAGACACCATAGCTTTGGGAACATATAAGTTTCTAGAAAGATATACAAAATATTGCAAGATCTAATTATTGCAAGATCTAATTATTTTCCACGTAGAACATATCTGACCACGCACGTTGCATCTAAATCAGCAAATTTACATAACTCAAAGATCATTTACTAATCTTTACATCTTTAATCTAGAGTAGGCAAAGAAGCTGACGAGAAGAAAGCAGTCCATAACCCGACACTGCAAGACCTTAAGTTCTCCTTTGAAAACAACTCGCCAAATATGGAAAGAAAGAATGACTCTTCATCCAACATATTAGGGACTCATAGCTCAATAGAGGAGGGACTTAGGAACGGTAACCCAGTTGGATTCTGTCTTGGAGATATCAATGGATCCATATCGATAAGTAAGCTTGAATTTCAATATTTATTTTATGTAATAGTTATGCTAAGTTTTAACAAGTAATACATTATGATCGTTAATGTAATATAATTAGACAAATAAGGTAAATTGGGCATTCACTTTAGGTGGCGTCTTCTGGTGAAACATTTGTGTAAATTTGTATATAAATTTGAAATAGATCTAAAGCTGAACTAGTGTTTTCGTCGGGGGAAAAGATATGTATTCCTATATTATGTGAAACTTGCTGTGTCTGCAGACTCAGAAGAAAATATATATATTTGAGTGTATGTAATATAAGGTAAATAAGAATATTTGGAATCATTAATTTTATCGTAAATGAAGTCAATATAATATGTTAGAAACATTGTTTAGCTAGTAACGTATATATAATACTGCATATCATTTTATTTGAAAACTATTTTCTTAGTGAATAATGATGTTGCTAAATTGCCAGAATGTAGTGCTCACTGAAGGTTTAGAACTATAAAATGTAAGGAGGTGTTTGGAGGTTTGGAACCGGGTGGATTGGATAGTGATGGTTATGACACCTTGTGAGGCTATGTCAAAACTTCTCTTTAATGAATGTTCGAAGACAATGCAAGTTCTAATAAACAAAACTGCAATAAAGAACTATTTACCCATACTCTTTAGAGCTATTGCTACCTCTTGTAATACTGCATATACACCAGTGTCTCCACCCCACACATCTCTGTCCCGAGGACGACCATCAACATTCGTAATCCTGTGTGCATATATACACATCAATATCAATGTGTTTTCACTTTATCTTTAGCCACATGGACTGACTGGATGAGTTGGGTGTTTTTATACGAGCCATTAAATCACTGCATATTTTCTAAATATTTAGAAAAGTGTCTACACGTTGTTTCCTCAAGATCCATCCCATGGGGTAGAATGAAGTTATAAATTCCAACAGTTAGAATTCTCAATCTTAAACTTTGTGGGAGGAGAACACAACTCTGCACTCGAAGCAAAAGATGGACAGAATTACATAATTTCCATTTCTTCTCGATGATCTTGAATAGAACAGTTAATAGAATTTAACGTTAGTGGGTAAGGTGTTGGTTTGAGTCCAATATCTGTTGTAGAGGTACGGAAGATTCCGAAGAAAACACCTATCCTCAACAGAGCAAGCTCATATACACATATACAGTGCTGGAAACAGGAATCAAACCATTGATTAGAGATGCAAAGAAAACATTTGGACATAAATTTGTAATGGTCAATACCTGATAAATCAATAATCCTTGTGTGTCATATTATTAGATCTTGTCATTTGAGATTTTTCTGGCCTTAAAATGAAATGCAACCACATTGAAGTATTGAATCGAACTTAAATTGGAACACTTATTTATAATACTAATGCTTTTTATACGTTCTGTAACTTTTTTGTAATAACCAAGAACTGGAAGATTCTTTGAAGATATATTATTTAATAACATTGACATTTGCCTTCAAAATACAACTTTATGAAGTGCAGGTCTTTCAACATTTACAGTGAACTTAAATAATGTTATTCATAACAATTATATTGTATTATGAGCCTGATTCAACTACAAAGCAACACATAACCTGATATATAGGCACATTATTCGATGTCGAATGAGTCTATGTTGTTTGTTCCATTTGTCATTTTATTGCTTCTACGAACGTGCACAGACTCAGAGCTGTAATATGTAATATTCTCTCTGCTAACTAAAACTTCAGCTCTCCTAGCAGTAGAAAACGAGTTTAGTAATAAAGTTGTCAGATAAATTATATGACATAACTCATTTTTTTCTTGGGTGTTTAAGCCGGATGAGGTCTGGAAAACAAAACAAGCTAGTCTGGTGCATGGATTACCATCTCTACTTGCTTATGTACATGGTGTGCCTTCGTAGGTTCACTTATCATCTCCATAAGTGATCCCATTCAGGCACACCATGTACATCATAAATACATAGCGATACCCTCCACTTTCATTATGTGTGTATGTGTGTGTGTGCGTGTATGTGCGTGTGTGTGTGTGTGTTAGTACCATTTTTATAAGTCTTTGGTAGTATTCGACCGGTTTTCGAAACTGCTAACTAAATTATGTCTTGTGGACACTCTAAACACTAGGCCAGCTGAGAGCTCAGTGTGGACGCATAAGATATTTGCCAGAAAATTTAATTTTGTTTAGTTCTCTTAGAAAATATTTTCCCTAATCTCATTAATATCAATCTGCTAGCAAATGTGAGAATCCTGTTATACTACACTGGCCATATCTACTAAATTAATGTTTTCCGAAGGTCATTAATCTATGAGAGTTACTTTCTTTGGACAACATTACATTCAGAAGGACATTTGTTTCATAATTCAAGGAGGGCTGGATACTAAGGTAGCAGAAAGTAATTTCTTAATGTAAACGGTAAGCCTCAGTTTCTTTTTCAATTCCTTTGTCTGGAATGGATTTATGTGTTAACTCTGGTTTTTCTTTGCTCAGCATAATAATTAGATGCTATTAATTGCATCCACACCAACTATAGTAGATTCACAGACATGTACACTGCATTATTCTGTTAATCTTCGTCTTCTTCTTTTGCAGATTTCAACAATGACCTTGCAAAGAACACAGGCGTGTGGCTGTTTCTTCAGCAACTTAGGGCAATGGTAGTCAAGAAGATGGTGCACATATTGAGGAATAAAATTGTAATACTGTTTCAGCTTCTTTTGCCTGTTATGTTCACAGCCCTGGCTCTTTCTATTGAAAAGTTCCTGCCATCATCTGGAGATGAACCCCCTCTGAAACTTGACCTACGTCCTTTTGGAAGATCAGTGGTGACTTACGGAGTTGGAAACAATGACAGTGCATTTGAAAACTCTTTAATAACAAATTACAAGAACAATCTGCAGGGGCAGGATGATATATACTGGGACTACACTCAATTTCAAAACATTGACAACTTTTTCCTCTCACAAATCGACAGAATAGGGGTTGGAACATTTAATAAGAAATACATCATTGGTGCAAATTTTTTGACCGACTCTTTCGTGGTGGATGGAAATACAAAGATTACTTCACAAGTCCTATACAATGGACAGCCGCTCCATGCAGTAGCAGTTGCTTTGGGTAAGACCATGGACAGTCTTCTGAAATACTACACAGATGAAAAGCACTCCATCTCTACAATTAATCACCCATTTCCTAAGAGAATTTCACAAGGGAACGATAATTACAATCAAAGCATATTCATTGTGCAGGAATTGGTTGGCTTTTTAGTTGGTCTTTTCCTTATTTTGGGAATGGCCTTCACTTTATCTACCTTTATGATCTCTTTAATAAAGGAGAGAGCTAATGGATCAAAGCATCTCCAGATTATCTGTGGAGTTGGTTACCTGCCATTCTGGGTTGGAAATTTCATCTGGGATTTTGTCAACTATCTGATGCCAGTGATTGCCATTTTGATCGTATTTGCATCATTCCAGACTACAGCTTATATTACCAACAACAACCTTGGAATCGTGTTCTTGGTACTTGTACTTTTTGGATGGAGTCAATTACCATTTGTCTACATGTTCAATTTTGCGTTTAAAACTGCTGTCACTGGCATGGTGGTTGTTAGCATGGTCAACATTTTTTAGGTAGGTACATAACTCTTATAAGTCTGATAAAATGAATGAAAGTTTTGGCATTAAATAAATTTACAAGATTGTCCACCGAAGATTGTCCAATCAACATTTTGTGTCCATTGAAGGCACGTAATTGCCTAATTCATTACCACTTCTAAAATCATCAAACAATCATAAAATCTGAAACATTATACATTAAATCTGTAAGCCGTATTTTCTTTATTTCATCTCATTTCCTCTTTATTCACAGACTTCCACGTTTTTCAAACAAACGCGGAAACGCCCATCCCTTCTCCATAAACGTTTTCTTCTAAATTAATACCATGCATACTATCTTATAATTTGAGTCCAACTGCAAACAGCATAGTCCCAAATCTGCTATCACGGAATGCGGCAGTAGATCATTGCCTATCTTGATGGTTCTACTAATTATTTCTAACAAACTGTGTAGATCCAGATCTTCTGGTACATTGTGCAATAGCAAATCTGATTCTTTGCAGTCTACAGCTGGGGTTGACTTTAAAGCATGTATGTATGGCACCGGAATGGTTAAAAATATTCTAACAACGAAAACGTGATTGTCATGGAAGTTAGCAGGCACATAATTCTTCCCCTAAGGACGTCGAAGGAATCAATGTTTGCTTGACTAGTCTTCTTTTCAGAGACATGTTCAAATATCACAGAAAATATATAATATATAAAGAATGTGGCCTCTCTATAACACAGCAAGGATACCGACGTCATTTGGGAGAACATCCTTCTGTAGGAAACTCCAGTATTGTTAAACATCAGTAAGACATAGTGCAAATGTAGAGGATATTGAAAGACCAGTATCCGAACTTATACTTCTGGATTTATCTGGTAAGCAAAATGTGTGGAAGAGTTTGGCTGACCATAGATCTCACCATCTAACACGTATTTTTTGGAGAAACCATGCATTATAGAGAATAAATCTTAAGTCCATAACGCCATATAGCATACATCAGATCTGGTTCCATCTCAAGATTTCCTACACGTAAATATTAATTAACTCATCAACAGGGAATTAGATCATGTTCTTAAGATTGAACAGACATAATCCAGATTTGTTAGAGAAGCCAAAAGGCTGTCTTCGTTGGATGCTTGCTTTTACCTATTGGCACCAAGAACTTTGAATTTCGTTTTGGATGATTCCCCTCATATTTCTCTTGGTATATTGAGAAACGCACATGGAACCAGGGACAGCTCCGATTTGATTTTGATTAGCATTTTATCTTCACGTGAGTTATTGGGTCAATTGGGAATTCCCTATGATACTATGCACAGCCACTAACCCTATTCATATATTCACAGTAACATCATATTTATGATGGAATGCTCATTTTGAGCCAAACGGTGAGTTTTTCATGTCACTAGGTGAAATTTCTATCTAAAGAAACAATTTGGATATGACGAAGTTTTTTCAATACCCACAGATGTCTACTATCAACTAAGTAAGGAGTCATGTAGTGATAGCACTCTAATGTCCCACAAGTAGTTAATGACCCTAACAATGAAGGCAAGGGAAAATTGCCTCGTCTATGTTCTTTCTCCAGCTAGACATTTACAGCTTATATAAAGTGAGTATGGAAGGTAAGCAACGCAATAGATATAAGTATGAACTACATCAATACAATAAATAAATAAGTAAATAAATAAATAAATAAAGTGCAATTTTGCAACATAATACAAAAATGGTTATAAAACATAGCAACACCAACAGATGAATAAGTTGCCCAATCTCTTTTATCAATATTAGCAATATCCTGATAGAAATTCAGATGAAAATTGTATAGTCATACCAAATTCAGGATACTTGTCAAATTAATATTACAATATATGAAGGCTGATACATTGCATCTAACTATTCATTCTATTTTTCAATAACAATATAATAGCATGTGCTATATTTCTACATAGTTAAGACCAGGGGACAGTCTACAGTAATGCTGTCAAACCACCTGATATTTACCATCTATAACATGATTTGAACATTATATATGGCAATGAAGCATGAACTCCCACAAATAAAACCATGTAATGCATAAATAAATTCTGGGAAGGTTGGCTATGACTTGGACTATGTAAAGCTGTGTTTCGGTATTGGTTACCAGGTAGTTGTGAATGGGCTCACTTCCATGCATCTTCAACACAGCAAGACTGCAAATGACTTAAAATCATGCACATGTGCTCAAGATAATGGTTGGTTATTCGTTGTTGCTGTACAGTGTAACGCCATTTTTCAGCAGAAGATAGGCTATACATGGCGGCCAGTACAAATAGTGGATGACGAACCCGGGAAAACCCCACAAAAATCCACCGATGCGCGAGAAACTCCAATAAAACTTTCTTACATACCCACATTGTTGATAAAGGATTGTTTAAAAGGTCTTTTAACAGAACATCTTACTAGGATCAATATAATAAACGTGTCTCTGATAATATTAATGCTTAGAACACCTCTCTAGGGTTCTCTCAGTGAATGGTAACAATGTATGTGTCTCAGGATTGTACTCAGCAAGGGCTTGAACTGCATGCACATTGGATAGATCAAAGGGGAAAAGGAAAGACACGTGTTCATGTTACAGTATACTACATTTGATATGGTATATTGATTTATTTTGTTCAACATACTTAGGTTTTATATCTTCCAACATAATAATCGTTTGATTCAGTTGAGGAAATAACATCTCACTGTAACTTAATATTTTTGCTCATAAGAGTTACAATCACTGAGAAATAATTTATATTAATTTCAATATTTACAGGTGTTGTTGCCTTGGTGTCAACATATATTCTTAAATTCATCAATAGTGATGTCAATGACATTGTGGAGTGGTGTTGTCTAGCCGTTATTCCACTCTATAATTTAGGACAGGCCATCAAAAACATACCTGTCAACTATGGTTACAGAGAATACTGTGCGCAGAAATCGTATGAGACAGCGTGTCAAGGTATTTTGATTTATCTATGCTTCTAGCCTCACATTAGGTTTTAATGGTTATCTCCCATTATTATTATAAAGAGGCATTTGGGGAAGGGAATATTAACAAGATATTCAACAGCTTTGGGTTGTCTCCCAATGGCTTTTTGTGCATATGTGTACATCGGTACAGTAAATCCGATGGATCAAAATGTGTCACAGGTAAAATAGCTGTATTGTATCACTTAACTCTTAAAAACATTCACACTAAATGAAACTTCCACCTACAGAACCATTGCCCTATATCGCAAGACAAAGTGAAAAGCAGATTAAGCGATATCAAATAACAAATGAAAACTGCATCATAGTTTAATATCGACTTTGTGTAACTGAAAAGTAGAATACTCGTGTTGTGTTCAAAACTATGGACTTATTACACATGCACATTAGTATAACTGTAAATGTCATTGATTGACAGAATTCAAGTATTTTTACATCTAGACTGTGTACTGTTAGTTTGTCTGGATTGTGTAGAAATACAGAGAAAATAAAATTAAATGCTAAGGGTAATAAAAGCAAAGACTGGTAACATTGCTTTCTCAACAATTCAGTATATTCTGCCCACTATTATCAAGATTCTACTACAGAATCCAGGGATAGCACAGTCTGTTCTGTCTGGTATATATTTATAATTCTTTGTAAAACAAAACTCCTATATACCTTGATTTCTTTCAGAGGAATCTGGAACGACTGTGTGTATATATGAGAATTAATTACTAGGTCGTCATGCGAGTGTGTCTGCTATGCACGAGCTTATATAACAACGATTCAGTGCCATCATTTTTGGTGATGCGTGCTAAGTCGTGACAGTATATGGGTTGGTGCGAGCAGGCAAGGCGATGGGTGCCATTTACTCGCGGACCTGGGTTCGAAACTCGGTAGAGTACGAATTTAATTTCTCTAACCTGTATGATAGTATTGTTTGTATTAAACTATATATATATATATATATATATATATATATATATATATATATATATATATAAATTATAAATATATATATATATATATATATATATATATATATATATATATATATAATAGTCCTTGGAGTTATAATTTAATAATGTGGTACGTGTTTGGTTGGTTTTATGTGAGATGTTTTTTATTTTACTTGTGATGAATAATATTGTTTAGATTAATTTTACCCAAGTACAAAGTACAAGGAACAAAGTGAAGAAGCAACAGTCAAATAATTTAAGTCTGGTTTAGATTTATTTTACCCAAGTACAATGTACAAGGAACAAAGTGAAGAAGCAACAGTCAAATAATTTAAGTCTGGTTTTACTTTCCCATCCCTGTGTACCCGTTATTACATGACTGTCTACCTTATTTTCTGAAATCTAACTATGTTACTGAACGGTGAAAGGGACAATGGCAAACAAAATACCAAATACCAACACTTTACTTTTCACTGAGTATATGAATCCAGAAAGATAAGTAGGCTTATTTTCTTCACGTTAACGTTATTGCACACTGACGTCAGTTCGGATATGCAACGTCATGCAGGTTACAAACGTTAAGACTGCTTAAGCTAAAAGTATTTTATCAACCCTCATACTGCACTGATGTAATAATGCATAATTACGTAAACCAAATGTTTGAAAACCTGATTAATTATCCTGTTAATATTTAAATCTTGGAATGTTTCCTCACTTATTTTAAAATAAATTTTGATGATATTTTTTAAAGAAGAGAAGCTATACAGTTTGAGCATTTTGTACTCATCAAGAATTCTTTCCCATTTACAGACTCGTGTACTGGCATATCTTGTTTTAAATATAAGGACAGCTATCTGGCATGGGAATCACCAGGAATTGGCAGGTTACTAATCTTCATGTTCCTTCAAGGATTCTTCTATTTTCCTCATTGAATCTAGACTGGTCGTCAGACTTATTTGTAGTGTCAGGAACTCCATTCCAGGAATAGCTGGATTTCAAGTCCTCCAGAATGATAGATCCACAGATAATGATGTGGAGGCAGAGAAGGAAAGAATCAACGTGACAACCCTTGCATCCCTAATGCAGACAGACTCTTTAATAATTAAGGTAATGTATCCATTAAATGTGCATCTATTTAAATAATGAACAAAATACACTACCTGCAAAGTCTTTTGCAGATGCTAAATGAAACTGACAGTTAGACAGTGGCCATGCTGTATGAGAGCAATTCATGCAATAACTTCATAATCTCACCAGATGAAGTTATATAGATTAATTACACACCTGTGACACATTCATGGAAAACCGTTCAGTAAGTATAAATCAGCCGAAACTACACAAACATAAGTGTGATGAGTTGAAATAACAGGAATATGATATTAAATGACAAAACCATGTGCAACTTTAAAATTTCCAATCCAAATTTTATAAAAATGTCAGTTTATACTGACAATTCGTTGTAATTTTATAAGTTTCTGCTTTTATAACAAGCTTCACTTTTGTCATAATTATTTGTGTTACTTGGCAGAGAGACATATCTTGAGAGATGCACTGGTAATTCATCATTTGACATGTATATTTGACATAGAACCAGCTGGATGTATCCATTGTGTATGCACATTTACATCCATGCCAGATACATATTCTTGATGTGTTTTTATTATAATATGTAAAGTTGCATAGTGAAATGGTTATTTGTTACGTTTCGAAAAAAGTGTTAGTAATATCAGGTTGTTATTGTTTTTGCTCTATTAGAACTAGTTTGATTTAATGGCACATAGGGGCCCTTAGCCTTTGTTTATACCATTGGTTATAGAAGATTTTGGTCTGTCCAAATTATTTGTCTAAGGTTTATTATAGGGGCCCTTAGCCTTTGTTTATACCGTTGATTCTAGAAGATTTTGTTCTGTCCAAATTATTCGTCTAAGGTTTATTATAGGGGCCCTTAGCCTTTGTTTATACCATTGGTTCTAGAAGATTTTGCTCTGTCCAAATTATTCGTCTAAGGTTTATTATAGGGGCCCTTAACCTTTGTTTATACCATTGATTCTAGAAGATTTTGGTCTGTCCAAATTATTCATCTAAGGTTTATTTTAGGGGCCCTTAGTCTTTGTTTATACCATTGGTTCTAGAAGATTTTGGTCTGTCCAAATTATTCGTCTAAGGTTTATTTATATAATGCATGCAATCAAACTGATTGTTTGAGTGCATGTATTGATGCCAATTTGTCCTACATATTAAATCTCATCAGTGTACCCATCAGTATTTTCAGTTTATTAAACATTTCTTTAAGATTATATTGTGACTGTCTGCACAGGGAGTTAAATATATAGTTAATTGTGTGTAGGTTTATTTCCGTTAAGAAGAATGCAAGCCTTAACAGTATCTATGGTAACATAATGCCATACAACGGTGTTTTCACATAAAGAAATGTTTGCTAAAATCCTGTCATTACATCACGCAACATGCCTTCTAAATATTCTAAGGTAAGACTTTAAAGTCTTCGCCTATATAACTTAAATGCTTTTTGACATATGTTGTCTATCTAATTTAGAATTTGACGAAGTTCTATGGTAATTTTCGAGCTGTGAATAACATCAGCGTGGGTATCCAAGCAGATGAATGTTTTGGATTGCTTGGGCAAAATGGAGCAGGAAAAACTACAACCTTCAAAATCTTGACTGGAGAGGAGAGGTCAACAGTTGGAGAGGCCTATCTGCAAGGTTGCTCCATCAATGACAACATTAGAGAGGTACGGGCGTGATACTCCATGTGTTCATATATTATGTATATCAGGAAACAGTCCCTACCCAGGTCTGATATGACATGTTAAACTGTCAGACCAGTGTTGATGCTGTCCATTTGAAATTATACATTTCAAATTAACATTACAGATTTAGGTCTACAGTTGCATGAAATATTGACAGATCATCATCTATGTTGTTTGATTGAAGCAAATTAATTATATCCAAGAGAGTAGACCCTGGTCCGATCTTATATTATAGCGAGAGATATCTGTTTTTAGTGATACTGGTGTTGTGTGGCATCAATCGTAGGTGAATATGGTATAGGTTCCACTTGTATCAAATGTAAAGGACTCTTGTAAACTGGCAGTGACACCAAGGTTTAGGTTTTATTGTAGACTTTTGGCAAGTCAGATGGAGGGATACACCAATACATCAAATGAGTGAGGCAAAAATTTTTGTTTTTGGATGGCGCATATTCTTATATTTAATTCTGAAAAAGACAAAACATAAAGCAAACAATCGTCTAGTTCTGTTTTCAGCATTCTTGACTGACGAAAAAGATGAGCAAAATATCATTGT